>VMDO01019585.1:0-39335 GCA_007922755.1 Pedetes capensis
ACTTTTGAAGCCTGTCACTGAAGAAAGAATTATTGAAAATAGGTTGCCAGGCACAAACATGGAGCATTACTTAAGAATACTAAAGCAAGATACAATGAAATATTATTCAGTCATGAAAATGGAGGAACTCTGTCATTTGCAGCCAAATGGATGGAGCTAGAGGACATTTTAAGTGGAATAAGCTAGGTCTAGAAAGATAAATACAGCATATTATGTAGGTAGAGGGTGATAAAAGTTGACCTCAAAAAAGAATAAAGTAAAATAGTGGTTTCTAGAGGCTTGTGAGAATAGGGGATGAAGGGTAGAGGGAGGCTGGATAATAGGTAAATTTTATAAAGAACAAGAGAGAAAACATAAAGAAATGATAGTGAGATAGAAATTCTAATTATCTGGATTTTGTCATTAAACACTATATACATATATTGAATTACCAAACTGTACCTCAAAAATATGTACAATTACTGTGTATCAATTAAAAAGAAAAAGAAAAACTTAAAAAGAACATTAACAAAAGAAAGGTGTTTGAAATTAACAAAAGGAAAAATAGAATTTTTTTTGTAGTGTAGATGTGATGTTTTTGATTCATGTATACATTAGGGAATGATTGAGTCATTGTAATTACACATCATCACCTCTCATTTAACATATAGCGTTTTTTTTTAAGGTGGTACTATGGAATTGAACCTAAGACCTCATGAATGCTTTTCAAACACTCTACCACTAAGCTTTACTCCAGGTCACTTTTTACTTTTTATATTTTTATTTTTATTTTTATTTTTACTTTTATTTTTGTGATACTGGAGGTTGAACCCAGGGCATTGCGCTTGCATACTCTGCAAGTGCTGGACCACTGAGCTGCACCCCAGGCCATTTTTTTACTTTTTGAGACAGGGTCTCACTAAATTACTCAGACTGCCTCTGGGTCTCGAATTTGCGATCCTCCTGCCTCCGCCTCCTGAGCTACTGGGATTACAGGTGTGTGCCACCATACCTGGCTCCACTTTTTACTTTTTATTTTGACACAGAGTCTCAGTAATTTGTGCAGGCTGCCTTGGGCCTCAAATTTGTGATCCTCCTGCTGCAGCCTCCAGATTTTCTGGGATTATAAACATGCACTAGCACCCCTGGCTATACTTAGCATTTTTTGCTCTTAAATTATATGAGATGTGTCCTTTTTTGTGTATTTAGTTGACTTCATTTAGTTGCCTGCCTCAATGTCCTAAATAAATTCAAGATGTTTACCTTTCATGGTTATTTGGACTTTGGGGAAGAGCCAGAAGTCACATGGTGCCAGATCTGGTGAAAAAGATGGATGATGACACACCATGTCTTTGTTTGACAAAATTGCTCTACTAGAAGCAATGTATGACACAAGAGTATTGTGATGACAGAGGATAGAACTAAAAACATTTATGAAAGAGGACTTCCAGAACTGCTTCAGAAAGCAGCAAGAATGATGAGATAAATGTGTTTGAAGTCAGGGAGAGTATTTTGAAGGATATTAATAGCAATGTATATTTTATCATAATAATTTTTAAAATTTAAGTATTAACTGTATTTTTTGATCACACCTTATATTTTTGAGGATCTAGGAAATTACCTAAAGGATAAAGTCTTAATCCTAGAAGTCATTTCAGAAGAAGTATCTTAAACTAATCCCATGTTTCTTTTTGTAAAAAGGATTTATAAAAGAATTGATCACAAACGTACACACACACACACACACACACACACACACACACACTATTTGGTGACAGCAGCAGGAGTTTTTGAAGAAGGAAGAGTAAGAGAAAAGAAAGGTTGGTCCAGGGGAGCTGGAGATAGGGGAGTGGCAGTTTGCTACCTTGGTTGGGGGTAGTTACAGACATATTTATTGTCTTACAAGTTTTTTAACAATAAATCCATCTGATCACTGAGTATGGCAGAAAAGCTGCCAATGTCTGCATCTCAGGGATTTTGCATGGTGTGTCATGAAAATGCTTGCACATATCTAGTGTGTTAGTCCAATTACAACCATCATCATAACGCAACAAAGATTTAAAGAATTCTATCTCTACAGTGTAGCGAAATAGTTCTTATTCAGAAACTGAAACAAGCATATATATTTTTCAAGGTTTGGTTTTTTTTTTTTTTGTCTATTCAAATTTTCCTGAATCTTTACTATGCCTGCAGCTGCAGCACTGTGGTATCAGATCCCATCAGATCTCTGAAGCTAAGCAGGGTCAGGCCTGGTTAGTACTTAGATGGGAGACCGCCTGGGAACACCAGGTGCTGTAGGCTTATGAGAAGGACCCGGCAACCCACTCCCCCCAAACAATCTTCCATTGGAAACCCTAAGAATATCAGAGAAGCACTGACAATACTCTTTGGCCCGTTGGGTTGCTATGAATCCGACACTGACTTCACAGCACCTAACAATAACAAATCTCTATTGGGCTGAGGTTGAGCTCAGTTGATACAGTGCTGCTCTGTACTCTGTGAGGAACTGGGTTCCATCCCTAGCACCTCAAAATATGTGAGAGGATGTGGCAGTCCACTCCTGAAGCAACAATCCCAAAACAGCCACTGAAAACCCTATGTGGGTCATTATGAGTCAATCAGATGCACCTAATAACAGCCACAAATCTCTGCTGCCCCAGTGGGACATAAAAAATATAAGGACTATCAGGACATATTGTAATTTAGAAGCCCCTCTTAAGTTCCTTTACATATATATCACTTTTAAAAGACTCTCTCTCTCTCTCTCTCTCTCTCTCTCTCTCTCGTACTGGTATTCTCCTACCACTGACCTTACCCCCAACAACCTTTATAAAAAATTTTTGAGACAGGGTCTCTCTCCCTTGCACAGTTTGCCTTTGACCTCAAATCTGCAATCCTCCTCTCTCTGCTTACTGAGTTGCTGGGATTCTAGGCATGCCCTTCCATGCTCAGGGAATAATACTCCTCCTCGTCCTCCTCCTTCTTCTTCCCCTCCTTCCTCTTCCCCACCTTCCTCTTCCTCTTCTTCCTCTTCCTCTCCTTCCTCCCCTTCTCCTTCCTCCCCTTCTTCCTCTTCTTCTCCTTCCTCTTCTTCCTCTCTCCCTCCCTTTCCCTTTCCCCTCCCCCTCCCCCTTCCTTCTCCTCCTTCTTTTTCTTCTGATCTTGTTAAAAATATATTTTGTCTTTCCACAATGATATCTTTTCCATTAGTCATCCCATTTTTAGAGCATTTGCTCCTCCTAATTCTCACTCCTGTCCAAACCAGTCTGTCAAACAAAAAGTAAATAACAATTCATTCTCTAAAGGTAATTTTATTTTAACAATAGTTTAATGAAAAGTTGTGGTAACTTTTAAAAATAGCAGGGCTGAAGATGTAGCTCAGTGGTAGAGTCCCAGCATGCAAAAGGCATTTGGTTCAATCCTTTGCACTGCCAAAATAAATAAATAAAACAACCCCTCTTTATGAATAATATTTTATCCTTTTACCTAAGGTTTTAGAAAAATAATTGAGGAAAATGTTAATAGAAGAGAAATTAATTTTATTACCTCCCACAGTGATGGTTTGTTTTTTATGTCAACTTCACTAGAGTTTAGCACCCAATGATTTAATCAAACATTAATTAATTTTTGCTGTGAAGGACTTTTATAGACATGGTTAACATCTCCCATTGGTTGATCTTAAGTGAGAACTAGTAAAAGTAAAGTGGTGGATGTCCTTATCCAAAAAGTTGAAGTCTATAAAAGCAAATACTAGAAGAAATTTTGCCCGAAGACTCAAAGCCAACTCCTGCCCGAGTTTCCAGTTTGCCATCCTGCCCTACTTTCCCATATTCAATTTACATGACCTGACTCCTTGAAATAAATAAGTCCCAGCTGGGTGTGGTGGTGCACACTTGTAATACCAGGGTCTCAGGAGATGAAAGCAGGAGGATCACAGGTTCAATGCCAAAGATAGCATGCATAACTTAGCAAGACCCTGACTCAAAAATAAAAATAAAAAATGGGCTGAAGGTGCAGCTCAGAGGTAGAGCATTTGCAATGTAAGCGTGAGGCCCTGGTTTCAACCCCCAAGGACTCCAATAAGTAAATAAATAATCAGTCTCCACAGTCTAGTGGTTCCATTTCTCAGGATAACAGATCAATACAACAATTAATCACCATAAGTGTTCAAGATTACTAGGTAGCTGAATATTCTTACCCTTAAAGAAAATAACGTCCCACTGCCTGCAATGACTTTAACCAAAAGTGGAAGATGTAAAATGCACAGCAAATGAAGAGCACATGCGATTATACCATAATGTTTCACATGTTAGAATTTAAAAGTATTTAAAGATTTTAAAGAAAAATTATAAATAAAGCCCATCAGGTATAAACATAAGCATAGTAGCTGCATGTATTAAATCACAGTTTTAATATATTAAGATAAAGAATTCTGTGATCTGTCCATAAATGGTTTCAACATTCATAAACTAACATAGGTATGAAATATTCCAAATAATTAGTGAAGACTTCTGATACTGTTAATATCACAGTAATTTGTAATGCCTCAGTCTGGAGAACCACAAGTTTTATAGTGAACAAAGCAATAAATAAACTCATGATAACACAAGCTTAAGCCAGCCTATTACCACAAAAATGGTTTAAAGTAAAAATACCAAGTCACAAATGTCATCATAATATCCCCCAACCTGCTTCAACAAATCTAGTGCCTATGAAGCATTCTCCAAACAAGTAGTTTAATCAGAGCACTTAATCCCTTTTCAGAAGCTCTGATTCAAGCCATCTACAGGTCTGCTTGAAACGTTTTTGCAATTTCTTCTCAGATTACAAATATTGCCAAAGCATTGTCATATGTCAAACATAATCTAATTTGTGGCAACAGAAGATGTCAGAGAAGAAATATATTTAGAGAATGCATATTTACTATTTGACAGAAAAAATCTGTTAACATTGCCATATTTCTAAAGCTGGTAAAGACATTTCAATACAATAATTATTAAGAAGAAAATTATTGCCAGGTGCTGTGGTGCATCCTTGTAATCCTAGTCAGTGAGGAGGCCAAGGCAGGAGAATCTCAAATTCAAGGCCAGAAGCAGACTGTTCAACTTAGGGAGATCCTGTCTCAAAATTACTGTTGTTAGGTGCCATTGTTAGGTGCCATTGAGTCAGGTCTAACTTATAGCATCCCTATGTAGAACAAAAGGAAACACTCCCTGACACTGTGGCATCCCCAGTAATATTGTCAGTGCTTCTCTGCTACTCATAGGCTTTTCAATGGTGGATTGTTTTGGGAGTGGATTGCCAGGTCCTTCTCCCTAGCCTGCAGCACCTGGTATTTCCAGGCCATCTTCCATCCAAGGACTAACTAGGCTGACCCTGCTTAGCTTCCGAGATCAAGAGGGACCTGATGCTAGGGTACTATGGCTGCATCTCAAAATAAAAAACAAAAAAACAAAAAAAAAAGAAACAAACAAAAACCAAAAAAGGGAATAAGGGTGCCACTCATTAGTAGGCTAGTTGCTTCTCATGTGTAAAATCCTGGGTTCTGGCCCCCAATACAGAAGAAGAAAAAGAAGGAACAGGAGGAAGAGGAACATGAGGAGGAAAAAGAAAAGGAAGAGGAAGAAGAGGAAGAGGAGGAGGAGAAGGAGGAGGAGGAGGAGAGGAAGAAGAGGGAAAGAGAAGGAGGGGAGAAGAAAGAACAGAGAAGGAGGAGGGAGAGGAAATTATTTAAATACTCCATTTCACAGTAAGGATTTTTTTACTGTTTTTTTTTTGTTGTTGTTATTTTTGTTTGTTTGTTTGTTCATTTGTTTTCAGTGTACAACTTTTTTCCCCAGTAAGCTTATTAGTAATTTTTGATGCACAATTTAATGGGTTTCTTTGTGACATTTCTGTACAGGCATATCATTGTACCTTGCTCATGTTCACCTTTCCCATCACCTCCTCTCCTCCTCTAATCCCCTTCTTCTCCACCAATAGTCCCATAATTTGCATATTTACTTAGATTTACTGGCAGTTTCAAGCACCAAAGATCTTGATCTAAAAACACTTTTAAATCATTTCAAAAAAAGATTGTTTACCACAATATCATTAACTGACTTAAAGTTAGGTGGAGTCTAAATCATAACTATAACCATAATACCAAATATAACTCGTTCTTAAAACTTTGTATACTACGTAGGTATCCAGAATAACAAATTATATCAACACTGATCTCAGCTCAGGTGTAAAGAAATCTATATTTCCTATCACAGGAACTTCATGATCCAAAAACTGCTTATTGTGCTTTCAAATTTGATTTCTAGCAATTGTCCATAAGACATTTACAGACTATTTACAATTCACCACAACTTGTAGACATGTTGCACTTAAGAGAACAATAGCCACAGCTTTTATACTTTGAATTTGTCTATGACCACTAGTTAGATTAAGCATTAATAACACACAAGGATGCCTGTTGGGGTGGTTCAGGCCTATAATCCCAGTGATCTGGAAGGTGGAGGCAGGAGGATCACAAGGTTGAGACCAGAGGCAGCCCATGCAACTTAGTGAGACTCTTTCTCAAAATAAAGAGTGAAAAATGGACTGGGGGTGCAGCTCATCGAAACAGTTCTTGCACAGTAAGTGTAAGGTCCTGGGTTCAATTTCACAATAGAGAAAAAACAAACAAACAAACAAAACACACAAAGAGAAATTTGTTATCTTATAGGTAGGCAAGAGCCTTCTGTTACATAATCAGGCACTTTTTCACTAAATTAATGTCTTTTTCTATTAATTCTCAATCTTCTAGATTTTGGTAATCCTAGCATCATCAAAAGGTATGTAATTTAATCTTGAAAACTAGTTTATTCGCTGAGAGGTTCTACAAGGTGAAATATCAAGATAGAAAAAGTACATTTAGCAAATATGTAAAGAGATAACTTGTTTTAGGAAACAGATGCACTTTCTTAATGTTATGCCAACTCAAATCCTCGACAAATTAGCACCAAATAGAATTAGTCACTTTTTCTGTTGCTCATTCAAGCAGATAGTAAGCACTGACCATCTCTTAATGATAAAGCAACACAGAACAACATGAGCATGAATTTTCTCCTTAAGAGGAAATTATTACTTTGAATCAACATAGCATATTCTCTGTGAAGGTCAAGTAACATTTTTTTAAATATTTCTCTACAAAGATATAGGTGATAAAATATAACATTTTTCTATATATAAAGTACATAAGCATTTTATAAGCATTATAAAATGTTAAATTTTTTCAATAACTATGACCATATTATATTTGTTTACATTAGCAAATCCTATAAAAGTGTTAGAAAGTTTTTATGTTCCTTTGAGGGCTGTGATGCAAATGGAAATGAAAGAGAGAGTTGTCCAGGCAAATTCACTATTAAATTCCCACACGTCAGCTCTGATTTGGGCTAGAAAAAGCAATAAACAAATTATAGACCTCCAGAGCACCACTAGGCCTTTTATCTTCCTCATAATTTAGCACTAATTTTAGTAGGTAGATGAAATATTTCTTCCTTTTGGTTTAAGCAAAGTTTTGAAAAAGACCAATCATTCAAAGCCTTAACCAGAAACTCATTAAGTCACTTGTCACACTGACATTTTTTCAGAAAAATGGTCTTTAAGAGGAAAAAGAAAAAAATCTACAACAGGTATTTCTTTATTGACTCTTTTTATACTTTATTTCCAGATTATTTTAAAAGAAATTTAAGGTCGCTCACATCAAAAGTACTTTGAATCTGACAACTAAAAGTGAAACACAGAAGAAATATCTATCAAAACCGATGTAGCAGAAGGAAGACAAGGTAAGGGGTACTTTGGTCTTCAGGCAGAGAAAGTACTTTATGACCACATTAAGGGAGACAGCAAATATTCCTAGGAATCAGTGTTTTAGTGGTGGTCACCAGGTAATAAGTGAATAACTGGGCAATCAGCACAGTAAAAAACTGGGCAATAAAAAAGTGATGATTGCTAGAAAGGATCTCGGAAATGTTCAGAAACTTGACATAACGTTGCCTACTATACACTTTGCCATTTAATCTCTATTTTTCTGCCCCAGGAAAGAAAGATTGTAAACAGTTATCACAAACATACTAAAGATTTTTAGAGGAACAGGCTTAAAGAGAGTTAGAGTCAATTATTGAGAATCAATCCATGGTGCTTAAAATTTTAGTTCATCTGCTCACTAAAAATCAATGAAGTAGTCAGCCAAAAAAATCAGCTTTCTAAGCAGGGTTAGCCTCTCCACCCACAAATACTCCAGCATTAAATCACAAGGCTTTTGTAAGCTGACACTAAGACTTCCATTATGGTTACTTTAAATTTTTATTTAAAAAGTAGTTTTAAGTTTCTGTTAATTTTAGGTGGTTTCCAGGAATACAAGAAACTATAAAAGAAAATGAGAGGTGAAGAGAGAGGTCTGTGCCACAAGGCACTCTGCCAATGCAGGAAGCTATGTATTGTTCATCAGTAGACTCAGGAAATAAAATGGACAGTTCAGTAAAGGCCTCTTGATGAGAGCACACTCAATGAATGTTCGTTAAGTAACTTATGTTCTGACTGTCCTAAGAAAAGTGAGCTTCAGAAAGAAGTGCTATAAAATTTTCAAACAAAATTTGAATAAAAACAATTTTTTACATAAATTTGTTAACTCATTAGAAAATTTCTGTATTACAAAAATGTTCACTAAGTGTTCTAGAATGGATAGATTTATTGAATTTTAAAGTGAGTATTTAAAAAGAAAATTAAAATTAGATAAAGTAGCTTTATGCACTTTGAATAGTGTTCTATATAATTTTTCTAGCACATTGTATTCCACTTTTATGTCTAAGTGCTTTGCTTTTTTTTATGATGCTGACATTTGCCTTAAGTGCACCAGTAGGTGGCACTATCACACATCTAAAGGAGAGAAAATGAAATTAACTTAATGTAGGTGGACTTTTCTCAAAGACAAATTTAGTTTTATTTGTTTTTCTTTCATCACACCTGTCATAAAACATCAAAGTTTAATATCTGAGTAATTTTGTTAATTACTCAGGGATGGTGAAAAATAAATAATTGTTTAGAAAAGTTGGAACCACACAAAAGAAGCACTCAGAACGCATGTTGAGTAAGTTTCCTTGATGAATAGGATGAAGATAGAAAGTTGTGAAAAGTTTTTCCTGGTGCCCGAAAAAACTCTTCAAGTGGCATTTGTTTAGAAATTTCCCAGATGTATTTACTAGTTAATGAAAACTTATATTCCATGACCAAATTGTTTACAATGAAATAAAAACCATTATTAAATGATAACTATTTGTTTGAATTCTCAAGAAAAACGAAACAGCCATTTATCATTTACATAAATAATCTTACCAATGAAACTGTACTGATAAAGCAATATATTTTCAAAATAGAAGATATGTTGTACTACAAAATATTTTCAAAATTTGCAATACCAACATCGATATTAACCTTGTCTGCTAATGTAAAAATTGCTGAATATCAGGATGTGAGAAAAATGTACTTGACTGATTAAATATTGGCTTATTTACACTGTCTATCTAAGTCCAAGTGAAATAAGATATGTGTTTTTAGTTTACTATTTCCTAGTCAACTATCTAGAAAAACACTCTTTAGGCAGCTTGTCACCTGATTTTGTAAATAAAGTTTTACTGGAACATAGTAATACCTATTTGCATATTGTCTATTGATCTTTTCACAATGTAGTAGTTGAACTGAACAACTGTGACAGAGATGGCATGATCCACAAGACTGAAAATATATATTATCTGGCCTTTCACAAAAACACTTTGCTAACCCAGCTTCAAAATAGAAATTTGACTTATCTTTTGCCACTCAAATTAGATGAAGAAATTGTATGAACAGAAGTACAATAATAATCCATTATGTTTCAGATTTTTCCCTACAAATCATCATTCAATTTAATGAAGCCTCAAAAAAGTTATTAATCAATATTGAATCCCTCTGACCTTCATTAATCTCAAGTGAATGTCAGGTGAAGCCCAGAGGATATAAACAGTTAAGAGATCTAGGAGTTTATAGTTTCTTGGAAGAGATGATACTCTTAAAACAGAAAACTATAAATACAAGCCAACTTAAGTTCCAAGCAGAAGGCACAGTTTAAAAAATGTATAGGAATTCAGGGAGAGGAGAGATCATTCTTTAAGGTAGTTACATTTTCATGTTTCATGGTCAACAATTTTAAAGATGGAGAAGTTGCTTGTTCATGAATAGCAGAACTCACAAGTTTGGCAAGTTTAAGAAAGAGCATTCCAGACAAAAGAATAGTCCTAATGATTTTTGGTGTGAACATGTATTCAGAGCTATTTATAGTTCATTTTAACATAAATATGCTAATATAGTCTGGAGCTTTTGAATATTTATTGGTGCTTTAACTTACAATGAAAATCTATGTCTAATTTATAAAGGAAAATTCCTACAAGAAATATATTTTATAGAGAGTTAATGACTGCATGGTGACTACCTAAATTTTCCTCCTCTTCCCTCCAAGAGGGAAACAAGTGCTATATAATTAAAATAAAGCTTATCATAAAATTTGATTTAGTTTTTAAATACATAGGCGTGAAAGTGTTTTATCCAAGCATGTTAAAGACAGTTCAAAGGAATAGAGTTTTCTAACAAAGGAGAAAGAATAGTATACTGTATTTTATCCTCAACATAATCCATGTACTTTAACTTTAAGGGCTAAAATTATTAAGGTTGTGTTAATAAAAATGTATAATGGATTATTAGTGGTGTGAAACTTAGGGTATTTTAATAATTTTTTTCTTTTGCTTCAGAGCTGGGGATTGAACCTAGGGCCTCATGCATGCTAGGTAAGCATTCTACCACTAACCTACACCCTCAGCCCCTATAATCTTTTTAAACATTGAGCTCTGTCACAAATTCAGTGGAAAAGAAAATTATGCCAAAAACACATTAGATGCAGTTTCAGTATGATTAAAAACTTATTTTGTCTTGAGTGAAAAATACTGAACAGTTCTGATAGCTTATGCTTTTAGAATGTATTGTCTAGGATTTTCTTACATAAAAATAAAATTAAGAAGACGAAATGACTCTGGTTGTTATTCATCTCTACTATAGCTTTTGACTGTGAATATAGGGAAAAACCTGAACAAAACAATTCTGGAGTTATGAGTTATAGGTATAAACAGGATATTGGAAGAGGGAGAATTTACTTTAATACAAAAGTAATATGTCAGTTATTTAGTTATGCAATTGGAAGTGTTCAATGGAAATATTTTGTGTAAAATTAGAGATAATTCCTTTTGGCATTAAAACATTTTGATTCACTAAAGATCTGAGATCTTATAAGTTATGCAATATTTTCCAGGTGATTCAAGATTACTATGAATGTTAGTTATCTTTGCCTTATACACATCAGTAACCATATTTGCCACCCTAATTAGAAGGGCTAAACCATATTTGACCAAAACTGTGGAAATGGTAATATATTTACCATTCAATCGCCATTCTTTCTTTGCCATGGGCTTATCCCAGAAAAGCTCCCTGGATTAGACCTGATCCTTGAAGCCCAGCCTGTTGTTGAAGTTAGGTGCCCTTGAGTTGGGTCCCATTCATAGTGACCCTATGTGCAACAGAATGAAACACTCCCTGACGCCGTGCCATGCCTGGCACTATGTCATTGCTTCTCTGCTATACATAGGGTTTTCAATGGCTGATTGTTTTGGGAACTGGCTGCCAGGTCCTTGTTCTGTTTTCTCAGTGGTGGGGATTGGACCCAGGGCCTCAGAGCACAGAGCAGCTCTCTACCAACTGTGCTAAACCCTAGCTCCAAAGCCCAGCCTAAGCAACCCATAGCCAGCAAGAGAGATGCCTCAGCTGCCCCACAGATCTGTGAGCAAGATGAATAAATGTTTGTTCTGGCTCTTATGTCCAACTGGATGTCAGCAATTGGTTTCTAATAACACAAAGATATTCTGCATGAACCAAAAACTTTGGTTTTGGTGATTTTAGTTTATATTAGTCTGGAAGTAATCAATAAATCAAAAAGCTTGCTATTGAAAATTGATGGTGGTAAAAGTCATTTAGATTTTACATGTGTATGATGCAGAATGCAGTTTGAATCATAGAAATTGTTGAGTTGGTTATAGATGAAGGACCAATCTTACCTATCACTGTTTAGATGGTTCCAGGAAGCACTCACTTTTTAAAAAATTTCCACTAAGTAAGTAAGGCTTGGAATTCCTTTATAAGAGTAGGGAAATATTCTTCATTTCACAATTAGAGATAAAGTTTAAAATCAATAAATCTTTGGAGAAAAATAATTATTATTTGGTAAGTTGTCTTCAAAAGTAGGTACCAGCAATTCCTCCTATTCTAATAAGTGCATTGTCATTTCTCTCATCAGGAGATGGAGTCTTCACCTTCTCTCCTTAATCTATGTTCACCTTGTGATGTGCTTTGATCCACAAAATGCAGTGAGAGAGGCCTATTATCAGGCCAAGAGCAGGGCTTAGAGACTGGACAGCAACCACTTTTGCTGTTTTGAAAGCCTGACACCATGTAAGAAGCTGGGTCTTGTTGGAAAAAGGACTAGTCAATCCCTTGAAGTTCCATCTACCCCTGCTGAGGTACCAGACAGGTAATTGAGGCCATCTTGGATGTACAGCTTCAGTTCAACTCCGAGCTAAATACATTTGCATAAATTATCTCAACTGATGCTACCTGGAACTGAAAAACTATCCAACTGAATGAAGCTAATCAAAAAAAAATCATGAAAACTAATAAATCATCTTGTTTACTAAGTTTTGCAAATTAGCTCCATTATTTAATTAAATTACAGTGTCAGAAACCTTCTGAGAATTTTAATTGGAAAGAGAAGGAAATTGTCCCATGGGGGCAGAGAACAAGCCCGGAATGCTGATCCTTGTGGGTCTGAAGTTGAAATGTACTTTTTTTCCTGCTTTGTTTGGTATTCTTTTGAAGTATGAAAATCAACCAACAATGAAAACCTAACTTTGTCTTGGCCAGTATTCCATATGAAGTGGCTGTGGATAACATTTGATTGGACACACACTGTCCTCAGAGCCTCATTTATCCAAAGCTCTTGTCTCTGTACGTGTTTCTTATGCAGAATAACATACTCTATTTATGAGGACACAAGCATCTGTGCATTTGTAAGTGCATCTCAATATAGGATTTGGCGTGTCTGTTTCCTTATTCTCAATAAGTTCTAAGAATAATGCATTAACATTTTTTGTTTAGGCTGCTAGGGCTATAACTGTGAGTTAATCATGCATGAAAACATTAAAAGCATAAAAGAAAAAGGACAATCAGAAATCTATAGTGACATTCCTTTAAATTTCAATTTTGAGAAAATATTATGGGAGGTATGCTTCTAAATTTCTAAAACTGGAATCTAATAACATGTTTGCTCAAAGAAAATAAGGGCCTTAGAAATTTACAAGCATTTATACAAGTTCTAAATTTGTAGCCCTCATAATTCTCAGAAAAATTGAAATTTGAAATGTAAAATAGCTTTTACATTATTTTTATTGCAAGTTTAAGTAATTTACACTTTCTTTCTAAAAGCAAAAATTGGTGAAAAAAATGTCTTTTTCAGATTTAGTTGAACAATTTCACAGCCAGTGGAAGATTCATTAAGGATCTGAAAAAATGGCGATGATACAACCACCAGTAATTTAAGAGATGGAAAGAATCTGTATATATTAAGAACACCCAGCCATTGTTTCCTGCACTATGATAGTATTGCAAAGGGGGTGGCTAATAAATACTACTAACACAGAGGGTCTTACTCAGATTTTATAGTAAAAACAATGGAAGCCCATTGGAAATTTTTGAAGAAGATTGACTTGCTCATTTTTATGTTTAGAAAGGCCACCCTGGATACAGTGTAGAAGAGATAAGCATAAAGTGTAAGGAAGCCCTTAATAGTGGTGCAGAGTAGAAATGAAGGTTCTTTACCTCAGTGGGGTGGAGATGGAGAGAAGTGGACAGCTTCTGCCTGGGATCTTCTTTTTTGCATTCCCAAATGACTCAGCAACTCATTTAGGTATTTCAGCTTACATAGCCTTTTATCAGAAAGGCTGACCCTGACCACCCCAATTAAATAGCTCAACTACCACTCCCTCTCCCCCTCCATACTACATCCCTTTACTATGCTTCACCTTTTCATAGAGCTTCTCATTCCCTGACATTTATTTCACCTCCCTTAGTTGCTTTGACAGGAACTTTGGGTCCCCTTAGCACTCAAGAACCACAGAAGATTTTAAACACCTTTGATCAGAAGCACTGTCATCACCTGGGAACTTTTTGAAAAAGGAAGTATTTCAGGCTTGACTTCAGGACTACTGAATTAGTGGTTACTGTTTAACAAGATTTGAAGTGATTCATATATTCATTGAAGACTCTCATATTCATCAGATTCCCATTAAACATGCAATGACAGTATGAAGTTAGGATAGATAGACAATACCAAGTAGTTGAACATATAGACTAAGGTAGAGGAAGAAGCCAAGGATGGTAGCTGAGTTTCTGAGTAGGAAACTGAGAGAGTGATAAAGCCACCCAATGAGACAGGAAACACCAGAGGTAGAAAAAGGACACCTAGAAAGATAAAAATTCAAATTTGTATACTTTGAACAAGTCTCTTATAAACAGTCAGTAGGTAATTGAATATAGAAAATAGAATATTAGATAAATTTTCTACAGGTATATACTGGAATAATTCAGAGGCACCTACACTTTTTATGCCTCCCAAGTATACCTCAGCCAGCTGAAAACAAACTAGAGCATTCAGAATATTATTTAAATATAGAATTAATAGAGAAAGTGGGTTCAGTTATAATTATCACAGACTTAACTTGAAGTAAGTAGGATGTACCTCATGATTTAAAAGGAGAGTAAATTCCTATTGCTTATGATCAGTATGTTTAATCATTTTAATCTGCTGTTTATATTACTAGTCAATATTGTTTATGTTGTTAGGTGCCTTTGAGTAGGTGTCTGATTAATAGCGCCCTACGTACAACAGACAAAACACTATTGCCAGTGCTTCTCTGCTGTTCATAGGGTTTTCAATGGCAGATTGATTTTTGGGAGTGGGTTTCCTGGTCTGTCTCCCAAGCCTACAGCACCTAGTGTTCCCAGGTAGTCTCCCATCCAAGTACTAACCAGGCCTGACCCTACTTAGCTTCTAAGATCTGATGGGATCAGATACCACAAAGGTAGAGCTGCAGGCACTAGTCAATATTGATAGATACTAATTATATTTTGTGGTCATCATTAACTGCTTATGCTAAGATTTAGAGAAACCAATCTGAATAAGGCTGTTTTCTGATGCTTGTGTTCTAGCAATGTACACATTATACTCTTGGCAGGTAATCAGAATAAATATGGAGGGCCAATAATTTCAGCTTCACTGAAGCATTTAACTTAATTGATTACATTTGGCTTTTATAGATAATGAGGACTCCCTGGTTGTAAATTGCTCAGATGACTATTCTCAATGGATGATGATATAATTAAATGTTAATTTCTGTTTCAAATAAGAATTGTACACAAACAATGGGTGGCTTCAACTTGCTAGTTGGTAAAATTATTTAGAAATTTTACAGAATATCTTTATTAAAAGCAGCAGATGTAAGAGAGGATACTAGTAGTTTCATGGTCTTTTTTTCATTATTAAAGAGAAAATTCTTTTTTAAATGCTAGCTATAATGAAGGCAAACTAGTGTGTTTATTGGTTTATGTGATTACCTTTAAAGGGTTCAGTTTGTTAGTGTAAATCAGAATGCACATTTTTATATGAATTTCCTTTAATATTACACTTCTGGGAATCCCAGATAAACACTTTAGTACAAAAATAACCATTACTTGGTAACATGCTAATTGTTTAATAACTTTATCCCCACATGGCCCATTACTTGGCTATTTTTCCATCATGAATTAATAAGCAAAATTCTTTTAACTCTTTTCTAAGAAGTATAACCAGATTTCTGAATCTTTACTGTGAGCTTCGTTGCATAAGAAAAAGCATCTTGAATAAAGAGAAATATTCAGGCTTTGGGAATAAATAGTCAACATAATGTAATTGAAGTTAGACATTCACTGTTATGTTCCAGGGAACTGGAGGCCTTAAGATTTCAAGAGACTAAGAAAGGAACAGGAATAAGTGAAGTATGCACATGTCCTTGGCTGTTAAAGACTGAATTTAACATAGAATAATGAGAAGACAACATCCCATTCCTTAGGATTACTAAGAGTCTTGGCCAGGCTGCTGTGATGCTCTGATACCCAGAGCCCAGAGCTTCCTGGATTGCTCATCATTAAAGCTTTTCTAAATTCCCAAGGAATGTTAGAATACTCTGTGTTGCCAAATCATCAATATCCTCAGCTGTGGGATTTGGTGAGTTTTTTTTTTCCCCCAAAGAGAAACCACCATCACCTGTCTTAGTGCTTAATATCTTGATCATATAAATCTATAAAAGTATTTAATCAAATTCTCCTAAATATTCATTTGAAACTATACTATAAATACATCAGGGTTTTTCTTTAAAACATAAAGGTTCACAAATAAAATAATCACAGTAAATTCTGCTATAAGACCTATATCTGCACACACAGATGTGTGTACACACATACACACACACATATGCACGTGTATGTATGTAGCTGGATTCAAAAGAGGGAAAGGAAATAGAGACATCATTGCTGACGTCAGTCAGATGGATATTAGCCAAAAGTAGAGAATATCGGAAAAATGCTTATGTATGTTTTATTGACTATTCAAAGGCATTTGATTGTGTGGAATGAAATAATTTGTTATGAAACAAATTATGGATAACACTGAGAAGAATGGTAATACCAGAGCACTTAATTGTACTCATGAGGAATCTGTACATGAACCAGAAGGTAGTCGTTTGAACAGAACAAGGAAACGCTGCTTTGTTTAAAGTTGAGAAAGGTGTGAGGCAGGGCTGTATCCCTTCACCATATCTCTGCAATTTCTATGATGAGCAAATAATCTGAGAAGCTAGACTTTATGAAGAAGAACACAGCATCAGGATTGGAGGAAGATCCATTAACAACCTGTGTTATTCAGATGACACAACTCTGATTGCTGAAAGTAAAGAAGATTTGAAACAGGCTTCAGTATGGATTGTGACTCAACATGAACAGAACAAAAATCCTTACAACTGGGTCAGTATGCAACTTCACAATAAATGGAGAAAGATTGAGGTTATCCATGATTTTGCTTTACTTGGTTCTACAATCAACACCTGTGGAAGCAGCAGTCAAGAAATCAAAAGACACATTGCTTTGGGAAGAGCTGTGGCAAAAGATCTCTTTAATGAACTGGAAAGCAAAGACGTCACATTGAAGATAAAGGTGCGCCTGACTCATGCCATGATATTTTCAGTTGTGTGAAAGCTGGACATTGAACAAGGGAGTTAGGAGAATAATTGATGCTTTTGAATTCTGGTGCTGGAGACAAATATTGAATATACCATGGACTGCCAGAAGAACCAACCAACAAATCTGTCCTAGAAGAATTGCAACCAGAGTGCTCTTTGGAAGAAAGGATGGCTAGCCCGTGTCTTAAGTATTTTGGACATGTAGTCAGGAGGGACCAATCTCTGGAGAAGGACATCATGTTTGGGAGAATGGGGGGGGGGAGGAATTAATGAAAAGAAGGAAAACCCTCCACTGGATGGATTGACATAGTGTCTGCAACAATGGGCTTAAACATAAATAAGATCATGTGCCTGGCACAGAATCAAGGAGTATTTCAATCTGCTGCACGTAGATATGAGTTGCTATGATTTGGACCCAACTTGATGGCACCTTAAAGAAAAAAAATATATATATATGTATCATATGTAGTTGCAGATGAGTGAGTGAAGCTTCATCTGTGTTTACAGCTACTCCTGATTGCTTATATTATCCAGAAATCATCTATAATCCTCCCCTCATCTATGGAAATACTATCTTCCAAGAAATCAATCCTTGGTATGCCACTATGCCCAAGTCCCCAGTCCTTGGTGCAAAACAGGCTAGGGACTGCTGCTTTAAAGAGCTGGTTATCACTCTCCACACCCACTGGTACGTTCTATATTAACTTCTGAATGCATCTCAGAACTGTTTACCTAGGAAACAAAAGCATTTCCATCCCCACTGATCAGGGGTGGCTGCTCCATTTTTAACTCACACAGACTTTCAGGATGTACATTTATGGAATGCATGTAGGTTTTCTTAAAAAGAGAAAATAAGTTATGCAACTTGGGCACTAGCTCCAAATCCTTTGTCAACATTAATGTCAGATGAATAGGTGGACCTAAATTGTTTTATAATCAAGGCTGATATCATTTATTTGCCTTAGTCAGTTTTGTTTGAATCAATATATCACTACCAATATGTTTATTTAATTTTTGTCTGTTATATAATTTTACTGCTCTTCTATTGCTTTCATTTTCTTTTGACATCCCATGGGAACAACACTTCCTTTGCAATGGAATTTTCTTTCTATAACTAAAGGGCCATCAGAAAGGCATCCAATAGGAAAAGTTTTCTACCTGCTCCTCATTCCAGCTATAGGACTATTCTCCCCCTGCTCCTTCCCAAATCTCCACAGCCTTGGATATCATAACCTCTGACTCCACCATCTACTCTGCCCATTGTTGCTGTCATCAATAGAACACTGAGTTGTACTCACTTTTAATCACAGAAGCTTCTGGCAGACTGCTACTTTGTATGATATTTTTGTCCTAATTGTTGTTGATTTCTATATTCACTTGATGATTGAGTCAGAGACTCAGGTCCTTGATCTCCTCTCCCACTTCTACCATTGTTGTTGTTGTTGTTGTTGTTAGGTGCCATAGAGTCGAGTCTGACTCATAGTGACCCTATGTACAGCAGATCAAAACACTTACCGATTCTGTGCTAGGCACACAACCTTATTTATGTTTAAGTCCGACCTCTACCATTAGTGAACGTATATTACATTATACCATCACTAATAATAGTAATGGTATAAAGTAATATACATCCACTAAAAAAACAAAAATAAACCACTGAAAACCCTACGAATAGCAGAAAGGCACTGATGATAGTGTTTCATCTGTTGTATGTAGGGTTGCTATGAGTCAGACACCAACTCCATGGCATCTAACAACAACAACAATAATAGTAACTTCCTTATTATCTTCAGGTGAAAGCATCCAGCTTTCCGTATGTCACCTGCTATATTTTTGGTAAGTCAATTTCAATACTGCTTATGCCTCACAAGGACCCATAATCCATTGATACCACTCCTTTTGATGGTTCCTTGCTTTCTTGTGATCTTGTTCCCTTCCTTACCCAGCTGAACTTTCCTATTAAGGACTCTAATCAGTCTCCAGTATATTTCTTCAACTACCTGTCCCTCCCATCACAGTTTGATGGAATCACATTCATAAAGCCTTTCTGCCTATCCTGAGCATCCTCCACCCAGAACAGGAAAATTACAAAATGAGGCCGAATATTTTCACTGTAAAATCATGACCACTAACTTCAAGTGGGCTCTTAATGCTGTTTAGGAATCAAATGTGCTCATAGGCATTCACTCTGCCACTCTGCCTGGCAATAATTTTGTGCCATTTCTTACTTCTCAGACTTCTCACACTTCCTTTGTTATCTTCATTCTCTGCCAACCACCTTGCTTCCTATTTAGTTGAGAAAATTTCAGTAATTCGAAATGTCTTGGGACTCCCATTACTTCTTTTACTCACTTTCCTGAGTACTTTTCCATGTCCTATGATTTCTACACAATTTAATAGGAGATTCTTTTTGCCTGTTCTAAATTCTATTACTTTTATCCTATTAACTACCATCTTGCCAAAAGGGCAGATCCAAGTTTTGTGAGGCCTGAGGTTATAAATTTTGGGGTCCTGTACTGTCATACAATAAATATAAAATTAGGTATATGTGAATACTTAAATAATAAATCACCACATATCAAATATAAAAAATTGGGAAAGTGCTGGAAGAATATATTTTTTGAGGAGGGGATACTGAAAGGTTGATCCCAGGGTTTTGCATGTGCTCAACTACTCATTCCAATTTTTTCCTTTTTGAGACAAAGTCTTACTGAGTTATGCAGGCTGCCTATGGCCTTGAACTCCCAATCCTCCTGCCTCAACCTCCTGAGTCACTGGGATTATAGATGTATATCACCATACCTGGTTCAGAAGAATCGTTTATTCATAAAATTACATCTTTTTTTAATCACTAGCATATGTGTATCTATAACTGGCTTTTCCCATATTTCATGACATACTCGATTGCATCCTCATATGAGAAGAATGAGTTTTATTTTATTTATCTTTACTTTTTATTTATGTATATATATTTGTGGTGTTGAGGATCCAAGCCAGGGCCTTTCACTTACTAGGCAAGAATAAATTTTAGAATAACTTAAAGTGAACAGAATGATTATCTTTTTTTAAACATTGTTATAATTTGGGAATATTATTGACTCATTTAATCAATCACATTATAAAAACATCCAAGAGTCTAGTCATTACTTCTATTAGAGAGTTTATCTTTTCTTAATGAATTTTTAATTTTGATATGATTATAAAATGTTGAAGCAATTTGGCTTTTCAGTGTCAGAAAAAATTCTTGTTGCCATATAGGATTTACGAAAAAATGATTTCACTAGATAGTACAAGTATGATTTTGCATACTGTACAATAATGTATAATTCAGACAGCAGTGTACTTGTATTATGACTGTTTATCAATGAAAAGCAAATCTTCCACCCTCAACTTTAGATATCTGATGACTTGAAGAATTTTCCAAAGACTAGCTTATGGTTCCACACATTGTCAAATTTTTACTTACCTGCTACTAACAGAATTCAGGTACTGGGCACTGCAGGTAACTTTCATATTGAGATGTTGACCTCTGATCCTGTATCTTCATGTTGGGATGCCAAAGGAGTCAGCACTGTGGTAAAGTAGCAGACAGAATTTTTAGAAGCTGGTCTACATAGGATCCAGTAAAAGTGACTCCCAGCTATAAAAATATATCTTGCTAAATACAAACCAAACATGTCCCCTAATTCTATTTACCTTAGCCTAATCTGCCCAAATACCTTTGGCCATTCTAATGCCACTGAACATGAGAGGAATGTGGATGGATGGGAACTTGAATTTGGCAGTAATACCAGTCTTTAATCATTTGTGTAAGTTGAGGTTTAGTTAAGTTAGTCAAGCACTCTTCTGCACTCTGTGAGGACCTGGGTTCTTTCTCCAGCAAAATGGGAGAAGGACATGACAATCCACTCCTGAAGAAATATATTTCCATACCTGAGGTTTTCCTCAGCTAACAAACATTCTCTTACATATTCCATGAGTAAAAAAATATTGATACTTCTTTGTCTTCCAACTACCACCCCCACTCTTTTCCTTGCAGTAGGACTATTTTCTTTATAGTACAACTAAGAACTGCATAAACTCTCTGTAATTCATCTCCTCCCACCCTCTACAAAGTTGCCATGGGCTTCCATCATCTCTACCTCCCCATTGAAATTGTTCTTGTCAAGGTCACCAGGTAATTGAATCAAATCCTACTTTCATTTAATTTTACTTTAAAATCCTGTAAATTTTCTTACCTCAGTTAATGATAACTTCATGCTCCCATTTACTCAGTCCAAAATAATAGTGTTAACTCTGATTCCTCTTTGCTGTCAAAAAGTCCTATCGGCTCTAACTTTTAGTATCTCCATTCCTGTGCTCAATCCTGATCTAAGTCATCATCTTCTCTCTCATGGATAAATGCTATACTTTCTTTACTGGCCGATCTTACTCATTCTATTCTCAATAGGACTGCTAGAAGTTTTCTCTTATACTATAAGTCAGTCCCATCCATTACTCATAACCCTTTGGGGGCTTTAAATGTCATTCAGAATAAAAGCTGAAGTCTTTACAATGGTTCAAGAAGGAAAGTTGTTTGTTTTCATTCCAAAATTTTCATAATGTCCTGTGCAGCATCTCTGTTGCCCACTCGATCTTCCTTGTTAGTCCTGGGACAACCAGGCAAGCTCTCAGGTGTTGGGCCCCAGGTTCGGGCACCAACTCTATGTGGTGCGTGCGCCTCCCGATCTGGCCTGGAGGTTTGGATGGGCTGCACTGCCGCGCACACAGATACTAAACAAAATTCACTTGGGACCCTCAGGTGAGAGGCACAGACTCCTGCAGCCCACGGGACCCCAGAGAAGACAGGAGAAAGGAAAAGCCTCAGGTGCTTTTGCCTTCCAGGGGCAAACACCTGTGTTGGTCGTCTCAGTGTTCACGAGGAGACAGCTGTTGCTTCGTTGGTGGTCAGAAGGAGAGCAAGTTCTTTTCCTTGTTGATGATTGAGATGGGAGAGTGTTTTTCCTCACGGAGGTTCTGGGGGAGAGCAGCGGGAGAGGTGTTTCCTCATCGGTGGTCCGGGCAGGAATAGGCAAGAAAGCGCAGAAAGGGTGCCAAAAAGGGGCCTAAAAAGGCCTAAAAGGGTCAAGCTGCTGCAGTGCAGCTCTTTATATAGTTCGCCCATGGAATGGCCTGAGCCAATCAGTTTTCAGTCCAATTGTCCAATCAGGAAGGGTTTTGTACAAACATGCAACCAAGTTACCTTCATTTTCCCTAGATTTCTAACTTACAAACCAGATATTCAAACACCATTTTCCCAGTTTGGGAGTTTTTGCCAATTTCCTCCCAATTTTTCCCTACATCAGGCAGGGAAATTCCCTGTCTGCCATGCTATTGCTCAGGCTATCTGTGTTGCTGAACCCTCCTCCCTTTCACTCTTCACTCAGATTTCATCTTCTCAGTCAAGCTTTCTTGACTCTTCTATTTAAAATTGCACTTTTCCCACAGTTTTTATAGACATTTTCTATTTTATTCCCCCTTGCAACACTTATCCATATTAACATACTATAAATCATGTTGTTGTTAGGTGCTGTTGAGTCGGTATCCGACTCATAGCGACCCTACTTATAACAGGAGAAATATTATTGTCAGTGCTTCTTTGCTATTCATAGGGTTTTCAATGGTGAGTTATTTCTGGGAATGGGTTACCGGGTCCATCTCCCAAGCCTACAGCACGTGGTGTTCCCAGATGGTCTCCCATCCAAGTACTAAGCTGGCCCAGCCCCACTTAGCTTCAGAGATCTGAGGAGATCAGATGCCACAGGGCTACAGCTGCAGGCACTATTAATCTTAGTGATTTTTATATTGTCTATTGATTCCCTTGGCCTCACCTCTACTCACCAAAACAGAAACTCCAAGAAGACAAACATTTGGTTAAGGCTATTTTTATAGTTTGGATCTGAAATATCTCCCAAAACACCAAATACAAAAAAGATTTAGTCATAAGCCTGTGGCACTATTGGTAGTGGAAGCAGAGGTGGTAGAACCTTTGGGAAGCAGCACCTAGTGGAAAGAAATTGGGGCAATGAGGCTGTTCCTTGAAGGGGATATTGGGACATTAGTCCCTTCCCCTCCCTCTCTTGGCTTCCTGGCTGCCATGAGGTGAGCAGCTTTGCTCCCACACAAATGCCCGTCCGTGATGTTCTGCCTACCACAGGCCCCAACACAACAAAACTAAGTGACCATGCAGTGAAATCTCTGAAGCCATAATCCAAAATAGGTATTTCCCCCTTTTAAGTCTATTATTTCAGGTATATTTTCAAAATGCTGGAAAAATGACTAACACAGCTTTACTGTGTTAGTAAACCTAGAATATATTCCCAGGAAGTGAAGGGCACTCAGTAAAAATCTGTCAAATAAACGAACGAAAGAATGAATAAATAAGCTTTCTGTTTACTTGTGTTTCTAGAGTGGTTGTTGTTAGGTGCCGAAGAGTCAGTATCCAACTCATAGCGACCCTCATAGAGTTTTCAATGGCTGACTGTTTCAGGATCACCCTGGGAGTGGATTGCCAGGCCCTTCTCCCATTTTTGTGGTGCTGGGAATTGAACTCGGGACCTCAGAGACTGCAGAGGGTGCTCTACCAACTGAGCTAAATCCCAGCCTGTTTCTACAGTATATCTCATAATAACTGATACATAACTGCAATACTCTTTAACTCAGCCTGATTTCATCTTTTAACTGTCATGTTTAGTTTATTTATAGCTAAACTATATATAGCTAAACTATAATAGCTAAGCTATTATATTTGATGTTATATGTGGAATTATTTCTAACATCTTAGTGTTTTTGAAAATACCATTATTTCTATGTATATTCTGCTCGTCTCCTTTTTATTTGTTATTGGATTGCTGCATTTCCTTATTTCCAGTATTCCCCTCTTCTGATTTGCAAATTATATATGCCAATCTCCAAGCCATAGCCACTCCATTGATAGTTTAATTTGCTAGTCTGATCTGCTTGTCTTTTCTTTTAATAAAAGAAAGTAGTGCTGAGCTTCTTCAATTACCACATTCTCCTTTTTTAATTTGCAAAGTTCATAGGCACAAAGACTGGAATTTTTAAAAATTAAGCAAAACTTTTGTTGGGCACCGTGGTGCACACCTGTAATCTCAGTGATTCAGGAGGTAGTGTCAAGAGGATCATGAGTTTGAGGGAAGAGGCATCCTGTGCAGCCTAGAGAGACCCTGACTCAAAATTTAAAAATAAAAAATGGTCTGCTAGTGCACCCCAGTGGTAAAGCATTTGCAAAGTATGTGTGAGAGCTTGGGTTCAACTCCCAACTACTGAAAAACAACAACAATAACAACCCTTTATACTCACATATATCTTGCATGATGGGAAATTTGAAGGTCACATTTCAGTTATATAGTAAGAGAACATGATTAGCTTAGGATAATCTACTTGTCCAGTAGAATTGTTTCAGGAAAATTTAAACAAACAGTGATGCTTTTTCGTATCACAAGCCAATTAAATCATAAACATTAAAAGGACAGGTATACCTTGCAAGGGCCTCAGGTGATTAATATGTAGCCAGAGCTGAGTATCACAATTCTAGGTCATTCAAATACCTGAAATGATAATATGTAGTAATTTTTATCCCAAATATCCCCCATACTGTTCTCCATCACTAATTTTCTATTTATATCAGACAAAATTTCATAAGACTCTCTTATGTTTCACTAAAAAATTGTTCTCACTATTTGAAATTCCTGCCCATTTGGAAGTGAAGAGGATTTAAAACATTTACTTATGAAGATCAAAGATCATATCCTTCAATATGGGTTGTGACTAAATGTCAACAAAACAAAAATCCTTACAACTGGGTCAGCATGCAACTTCATAATAAATGGGGAAAAGATTGAGGTTGCCCAAGATTTTGCTTTGCTTGGCTGTATAATCAACATCCATGGAAGCAGCAGTCAAGAAATCAAACACATTCCTCTGGGAAAAGCTGTGGCAAAAGATCTCTTTAGAGTACTGAAAAGTAAAGATGTCACATTGAAGATGAAGGTGCACCTCACTCATGCCATGGTGTTTTCAGTCGCATCATATGGTTGTGAAAGCTGGACATTGAACAAGGGAGACAGAAAAAGAATTGATGGTTTGAATTATGGTGCTGGAGACATCTAGTCTATTGAATATATCGTGGACTGCCAACAGAACCAACAGATCTGTCCTAGAAGCCCAACCACAGTGTTTCTTGGAAGCAAAGATGGCTATACTGCATCTTACATATTTCTGACACGTTGTCAGGAGAGACCAATCCTTGGAGAAAGACAGCATGGTTGGGAGAGTGGCAGTCAGTTAAAAAAAAGGAAAACCCTCCATTAGATGGGTTGACACAGTGTTTGCAACAATGGACCTAAATATAAATAAGATTGTGTGCCTGGCACAGAATAGGTAAGTGTTTCTATCTGCTGTACATAGGGTCTCTATCAGTAGGACTTTACGTGACAGCACCTAACAACAACAACAACCCATTTGAAAATATTTTGGGTTAACAAATGTTTTCTAACAGATCATCTCTGAAGTTATGATCAGTGGAATGTTGATAACTGTTTAAATGCCGTGTTCCCTGGTATAAAAACTCCCACTATAATTAATTTTAATCTGCCAACTTGCTTTCTCTGAAAGTGGAATTGAGAAGAGATGAATACTTTCAGCTCTTGTGAACCAGCAATCCCACTCTAGGACACCACTGAATGTAAAGCTCTCAGTCATTTTTCATTGTCTTCTTCATGTCACAAATGAAGAATCCAAGAGAATTTTAGTGAGTTGTCTTAAATCAGAGAATCATTTACTAAAATATTTGTAACTAATATTAAAGTAGCATGTGAACAGAACCTCTAAACTGTATGTGTAAACACACAGACACTCACTAATTAATTAGGGTTCCAAATAAACTATTATTCTTTCTTGCCTAACTTGGCATTTTTCTAAGATATAATATTTCTTCATTACTTAGAGACCATACATTAATAAGATGAGCTCTTGGTTTACATATTATGCTCCACTTTTTCTGTTTACTCTTCTGTAGAATAAAATTTATTTTTATATTTGATATGAAATTCTGCCTGATATTCATTACTTGAAATAAGACTCAACTATTCTGCAACAATGGGCTTAAACATAAATAAGTTTGTGTGCCTGGAACAGAATTGTTTTGATCTGCTGTACATAGGGTCGCTATGAGTTGTGGCACCTAACAACAACAACAACAATTCCTTATATGGGCTGAGGCTTAGCTCAGCTTATAGAGTGCTACTCTGCCCTCTCTGGGGACCCAGGTTTGATTCCCAGCACCACAAGAACAGAAGGAGTTGGCAATCCCCTTCCAAGGCAATCCAGAAATAATTAGCCATTGAGAAAGCTATGAGGGTCACTATGAGTAGGACATGACTCCACACCTAACAACAACAATATTCCTTATATATTTTACCATTTATTTTGTGGTACTTGGAGGTTGAACCCAGGGCTTGCACATACTTTACAAATCCTCTACCTCTAGACTGCACCTCTAGCCCACTTTTTATTTTTTACTTGTCAGAGTCTAAGTTATGCAGACTTCCTCTGTCCTGGAACTTGTAATTCTCCTGCCTTTACCTCCCGAGTCACTGGGATTACAGGCATGTGCGATCATGCCTAGCTATTTATCCAAATTTCTTCAAAATATTTTCCAAATAAATTATTAGTGTCTTTTATTGGAAATAACCAATTAATTATATAGTTTAATAAAAATTATTATTAAATTTTAAGAATTTTCGTAAGTAGAATTTTCAGTCCTTTATTATTCTTGTTGTAATGATAAAACAGTATTTCTTTCTTCATATATATGAAAAGGATTTCTCTATAGACAGGAAAATTGATGATTTTTATAAACAAAATTATGCTATTAATTCTATTCTTTGTCCAGCTGTCTTATATTTCTTGGTATTAAGACACTTGAATACAATAAACTATGCTATATATGTATACACACACATAATCTGCATGATTGCAGGACTCTATATTTTTAAATTAGATTTCTCACTAAAATTTTTCTGAACCCCCAAATTAATCTGCCTGGTGCTTTCATGGTCATTCATAATCATTTGCAACTATGTGCAGAGCAGCAAAAAATTTTAGTCACTCAGCCACCCACATTCACAGCTGAGGTCAAATAAGGCAAAGCACTGCCTTCTAGTTCCAGCTTTTCTACTGATAAGTGCCTTTCACAGTGGAAGTAGTACCATGCTTTTCTTACTTTTGTAATTTTTGTTAATGAGTTGTTGTTTAAAATGACCTCTAAGCATAGGGCCAAAGTGCTGTCTAGTGTTCTTAAATATGAAAAAGTTGTGATGTGTCTAAAGAAAAAGGAAGAAGAGATTCATTGATTTATATGTGAACCTCCAGAAAATGCAAGAGTAACACCTACAGTACTTGATAAACATATGGAAAAAATAGAAAATTTCTAAATTTGTGAATTTATGCGATGACAATCAATGGAAAAAGTATAGTAGACATTATTATTGTGAGGTTGAAAGCCAAAGAAATTTATACTCATCTACCCAGAATCAGAAACATGTTGAAATATTCATGGCTAGTGTTTTATTATAAAGAAATGCTTCAAATGCTCATTAGTATATATATATATATATATATATATATATATATATATATATATATATATTATTCTTTAAATAGATGTACAATAAATTAAAGTTATATATATTGATGAAAATCTTATGTTCAGGGGAAGGGAGGTATCTAACTCCATTTTCTATCCAGAAGTAAAAGCTCATTTTTCACAAATCCAGTGTTTGAGGTGAATTTATAGAACATAACTGCTATGAATAATGATCAATTGTATATGATGTTGCATGTGTGTGCGAGCGTGCGCAAGCTAAAGGAAACATTGCTTAAATTCTGCAAACTTTATTCAAACAGGAATAATCTCTGTGCATTTATTTCAACATACATTATCTAGTTTATTTTTATACACTGTGAATGAAATGTGAATATGGGTGTGTGTGCATGCATAATTCCCATCATTACTTTTAATGAGTACTTATTCAACTATATAATAGATAAATATATCTATATAACCATTTTCCTAGAGTTAAAGAGGTTATTTCCAAGTTTCTGCTATTAAAAATAATATAGTGCCAGATATCGTCATGTACTTTATTTTCTGCATATAGGATTACTTCTTAATGATAAAATTTTTGCTCTCTCAAAATGTTTTCATATTGCTTCAGGAAAAAGCTTTAAAAATTTATGCTCTCCCTTTTCATATAAGTAAAAAAGTAAAAGTCATTTTGAAACTCCTGGAAGAAAAATTAGAAATATAGCAGCTTTTAGTTAGCATTTCAAATACCACTGTCTCTAACCCTCCCATTCCTTTATATAATTTCATTAATTTAACACAGGATTTAATTTTTATCCAACTTTCTCTTTTATTTTTATTTAACTTTGCATGCAATTTACCATGAATTAGCTTAGCTCTATATATCTATTTAGTTTAATGCTCAAAGTCAGTCCTGAGCAAGAATAATAATATGGATAACAGGTACCTATTTTTTACATGAAATTTTCTGTTTTAGCAGTTGTTCTTGCAATTAATCATTAAGATAATCTGGTGTTTTTTTTGTTTGTGTGTATGTTCTAGAGACTGAATCCCAGGCAATGCTAATCAACCACGCTATCACTGATCTATACTCCTATCCCCTAACATGATCTCTAATCTTGATTGACATCTTTATCACACCTACATGACATATAACTGGGCACTTTTACTTCAAATTTCTGTAGACTTTGCTGCGATTTTTCCTGTCAGTTGGTGTTTTGCAGACATATTTTGAAGTCAACTTGATTTTTGTTCCATTGTATCTATGTTTTTTGGGTTGCTTTTGCTATTATTGAAATCTTTTGCTTAAGTCACTAGGATTATTTGTAGCATTGTCATGCCAAACAAAAGTTCAAATGTGTTTTTACCAAACTTAAAGACTTAACTATTTAACATTTAAAAATGCCCATTAACAAATGTGATTGTTCCAATTAAAAACATTTTAGTCAATGATTATAGGACAGTTATCTATATATGATTTTCCTCTTCTAGTGTATTATTGTTGTTAGATGCAATCAGGTCAGACACATAGCAAGCCTAAGTACAACAGAACAAAACACTACCTAATACTGTGCCATGCTTGTCACTATTGTCGGTGCTTCTCTCCTATTAGTAGGATCTTCAATGGCTGATTGGCTTTTGGGCATGGGCTGCCAGGTTCTTCACCCAAACCTACAACACCCAGTAATCCCAGGTGGTCTCCCATCCAAGGACTAACCAGGCCTAACAGTGCTCATCTTCCAAGATCAGATATTAGATGCCGGGCAGTATGGCTGTAGGTTCTTATAGTATAATCCTTATAATTTGTTTGCTTAGAAACATGGATAGAACAAGACAAGTTAGTAGAAGATATTTTAAATTATTAACAAAAACCACATACATGATTGGAATATTTTTGTATTTATTTTAATGTCATTTTATTTGGTTATGCTTACCAATATGTGCAGATAACTATTTTAATGAAATACAACGCACAGTTATAATGTGGGCAAACCAAGATAGCTAATTATGACTTCAAGTAATATTTAACTTATTTGAATTTATTCCCCTAGGGAGAAAATAATACTCAAAGCAATTTATCATCTTACACAAACTGATCAAACAGTCTTATTATCTATATCAATTTAAAAACATATGCCAATGATATTTATTAGAAGTCGATATTGTTTTTAAAATGGGCTACATTACTTTTGAGGAATTCACCTTTTGAAGATGTGCTCAAGATTATTGATTTTTTCTCATTAACTCCTCAAGTTTGAGAATTGGTCACCAGCCATCCTTTCTTATAGCTGCCATTCATGCACTATTATTCACTTCTTCTCAGACCATAGTATTTTTTATGATGCTTTCTATAAAGCACTATATTGCAATGCCAAAACAGCAGTGGTTGCCATCTGTTTCCTCCACCAATTCCAGGAACATTCAACTGCCCTGAACATTCATAAAATTTGCATTTAACACTCAATGTGACAATATTTCTAGGAATTTTTGATGTCCCTCTAGCACTATTTGTTGCACCTGCTTTGCCATCCATTTCAGCTTGTAACATTTCTCCAGAACGCAATAGAAAGGAAGATCCTCCATTAGAGTTAAAAAAAAAGTTTGTTTAAAAACTCCACTAAATTGTGAAAGTCTCCAATGGCATTCCTTCTTTTGGTAGAAAACAGAAGCCATTACTCCCTTTCCTTTGTTTATAGGCAATGAGAAAGGTATTTTTGACTATAATCTTAAGTGTAATTCTATTATTATTATTTTTTTTTTGGAAAGCAGCTAAGCATCAATAAATTAGTGCTATTCTGCAGCAACAGCAAGCAAGTTTAACCAACATTTAAACCCTATTATGACTTCAACCTGTTTTTCCAGTTTTTTCCCCTTTATTTAGGAGGGAATGTATTGTCATACCAATTTACTGGTATAATTGTAAATATTTAACAACTAGCTTTCTGGGGAAAGAAGCCTTGATTTTTACTGATTCCTGGCTTCTGTGGTATGAACCCTCCAACCATAGTTGTTTTCAAGTATGCTCCTTTGGGAAGAGATGTGCATTATTGTGTCTCAAGATTCTGGACAAGCCAGCCCCAGAACACTCCTGGGTATATTGGAATCAGCTTGACCTTTTATTCTACTATTTACTACTTTTGCTTGAAGACAAGCTATTAAATCTTTTTGTCTTTTTTTTTGTTCTCACCTATAAAACAAAACTTATCATGTAGGGTGCTTTGTGAAATAGAGATGCTGTATTTGAAGCAGTGTGCATGTTAGCAAATGACAGCCATTCACCTGATAGCATGTATTGTCATTGGTATTAAATCTCCCTCCATCCTGGTCTTAGTCTACTCAGGTTGGCATAACAAAGTACCACAGACTGGGGCTTAAACAAGAACCATTTATTTTCTCATGATTCTGGAGACTAGAAATTCAAAAGCAAATTAAGATTTCTTGTTTGGCTTGTGGACAGCCACGTTCTTACTGTTATCCCATCATACCACATGGCCTTTCCTCTGCACATTCACAGAAAAAGATCACTGGTTCCTCCTCTGCTTCTTATAAGGAGATTATTCCAATTAGATTAAGACCATAGTGTTGACCTTATTATCCTCATCAACCTTAGTTATCTACTTTAAGGCATTCTCACCAAACAGTCACTTTGGAGGTTAGGGCTTCAGAATACAAATTTGGAGGAACACAATTCAGTCCTTGACAATCCCTACACATCCTGTAGGTTGCTCCCAACTACTTGCTATTTCCCAAGAATACTCATGCTTTCTTTGCTTTGTTTTTGCTACTTTCTCTTAACAATACTTCACATTGATAGACAAGCCCAGCCTGTGAAGTCCTACATTATCAAAGCCCATTTAAATAGCAGTTTCCCCACAAATTCCTTCCTGATCATCCCAACAAAAATAAACTCTCTCATTTTGTCACTGAAACACCTTTGGTTAAATCTTTCCTCTTATGTTTCTCTGAGAAATGATATGTTGTATTTGATCAAAATAGCATGCAGATTTTCTTCTACTTTAACATCCTTCAAGTGTTTTGTTGTTACCTTAAAACAGAATAAAGATGAAGGCTGTCATGTCAGTTAAAAATGCTATAATAAGACCTCACATCACTAGCCAGCATTAATAATATGACATAGAAATATTTCTTAAATGCTCATTTTCCCAAAGCTTTCTTAGATACCATTATATGCCATTATTTTCATCTATTAAAATTTGAAATATATATATATATATATATATATATATATATATATATATATATATATCATATATATGACTATGAATTGTTTTTCACATGCAAAAATAGGTTTCTTTCTTTATTCTGTAACAACGTGTTGTTTAGTACATATTTTACTTAATGCAACAACTTTCAAATCAGATCCTGGCTCACAAGACAAAGCTAAAATTAGAAGTATCTTCCCATGAGCTTTAATTTTTATTTGAGTGTTAAAGAACATAATTCAAATAAACTAAAAAAAATTCAAACTAACAGAATTATATCAAATATAATATTCAAAATGTTAATAGCCTACCTTCCCAGGTTTTGCTGCTTAACATTGTTTTGGCTATACATGGTCTTTTGTGTTACCATATGAATTTTTGGATTATTTTTTCTATTTCTGCAAAGTCTGTTATTATAATTTTAATGAGGATTCCATTAAATCTGTAAATTGTTTTTGGTAGTACAGCCATTTGCACAATATCGGTTCTCCTAATCCATGAGCAGGGGAAGTCCTTCCACCTTCCAGTATCCTCTGCAATTTCTTTCTTTAGTGTTTTGAAGTTTTCTTTGTAGAGATCTTCTGGGTTTTTAGATAGATTGATTCCTAAGTATTTACATTTTTGGTGGGCTATCATAAAAAGATACACCTGCATCTCCTTATTCAATGCAGCACTTTAACAAAAAGTAAGGATATGGAACCAATGAAGGTGACCATGAACAGAAGGTGGATAAAAAATTATCGTACATATACACAATGGAATACTACTCAGCAAGAAGAGAAATGGAGTAATGTCATTTACAGCAAAATGGATGGAATGGGAGAACATAATCTTTAAGTGAATGAACACAAGATCAAAAAGAGAAATACCACATGCTCTCACTCATGCGGGAGTTAAATCTTACTTAAAGGAAAAAAATCCTATACATAAGTTGATATATAAAATGCACAATTAAACATAGAAAATAAGGGACAATATAAAGAGTCAAAAGAAGGAGGGAGGGCATTAGCAGAGGGAAGTGAAGATTACAGAAGGTGGGATGGGGGGGAGAGTCAATGTAGAAGGATAAAGGAGGAATCATAATACCTCTAGGGCAGAGTTTTTAAACTATCTGGGGTGAGGAACTATTTTTATTTAGTTATTTTTCTAGAATATGCACCCTACTAGTCAATACATGACTATTTATAATGCTGGTGCCATGTGCAGCTCACCAAATGAGTTTGCTAACCCCCAAACTTTTCCATTCAACTAGAAGAATGTGACGATAATCTACTTGGATGTCATGTAATGAAGAATTGATGTATGATTTTCCAAGCATTTATTATTGCTTTCTATATTTATCATATAAGCAGTTAGTGGACCTGGCACTCGTCTATGGCCACAAACTTTGAGCATCTTTCCTCTACCTTAGGAATATAACAGAATAGAACTGATATCACTAGATCTTTTCCCTATTTGTATGCTTATTTACTTCATGTGATGATTTTCTAATGTTGGATGGCATTTCAGGAACATTGCTGCCTCCATTGTTATAATGTAGTTAACAATGTAGCCAATGCATAAAATTTATCCAAAAAAGGCTAATATATGGAAAGTTTTCTCAAGAATTGCAAACTTCATATTGTTATATTTAATCAACTGAATGAAGATGTGAGATTTCTAAACTAATTAAAATAAAGTTTCAAATATTATAAAATTTATCAAACTATTTCCTTACTTCCTGCCAGATAATTATTAGATGACTTTAACCTTAAATATTCATCAAATAGACATGATTACCTATGGCTTATAACATGGAAAAACTACTTAGACTAGAGCTTTGTACATGGTGCCTCTACAAGGTTAATAAAAGCTTAATAAAAGTGCAAATTGCTTTACATCCAGGCATTGAGCACTTTAATTACTCTTCACAAAAACTATTGGCCCCTAATAGTTATTGCAATATAAAACATAAGCCCTATTGTTCCTTCAAACCTGTGTAATTATCTTTAGTATCACTTTTTATCTGAACTAAAATGTGTTATGAATGGACTGTTATGAATGGATGGACTGAAATCCATCCAGACTGTTTGAAATGCTAGTATGTTGTTCATCAATGAATAAAGCAAATGAAAATGCTAAAGAGTCTTCAACTGTGTAAATTGTGGATGAGGAGGAGAGGGTACATGTGACAAACACAATAAATTAGTGGTACAGTATGTTCAAAGGTAATAATTATTAAGGAATGAAGAAAGAAATAGAAAGGGATTGGATTGAGTTTGGGGAGGATTAAAAATGTAAGATATTGGGAGAGAAAAGTGTGGGCAAGGGGAAAGGGCATGTTGTGCTATTATTGAAAGTGATTACTTTCTGCATCATGGAGAAGATAGGACTGAAAAAAGATTTGAAGGTGACACACCCAAGGAGATGACATTAATAGAGAAAGGACAGTTGAGGCAAAATCCTTAAGACAGAGATGTGCTTGATGTGTACACATAGCAGTGAATGTGACTCAGGGGAGAGGAGCTCAGGGAGATGTGATGTGCTTGTGGGTGGGTGGGGGCCACTTGGCATCTTTTATGTGTCATCCTTCCCTTTTTTTTCTGGGTGTTGCTTCTTGAACCCCCAGGTTCTGCCTGGAATGTATCATTCCACATCTGTCACTGCTTGCTTTTAACTAAATCTGAAAATGTGAGGATAATACTCCTTGGAGATACCCACGACCCAATGGAAAATCACTGCTGGTGAATAAAGATATCTCCTCATGTTCAAACAAATTAAAACTGGAAGCCAGGCTTGAAGAACCCCTGGGCAGATAAAGCCAGTAGGCCTCATAAGTGTTACCTTAACCTTGATTGATTTGTAAATATAAGCAAAACATAATTGGACATTTCTTGTAAGTGCCTTTGTTGTTATTGTGTCACTGTCTGACTCATAGCTACCCTATGTACAACAGACAAAACACTATTATCATGCTTCTCTGCTATTCATAGGGTTTTCAATAGCTGGTTGATTTTTGGGAGTGAGTTGCTGTGTCCTTCTCTTAAGCCTACAACACCTGGTTTTCCCAGGTGGTCTCCCATCCAAGTACTAACCTGCTTAGCTTCCAAGATCTAAGATTGGAGGAGATAGGAAGAAATCAGTGGTACAGCTGTAGGCTCTAAATTCGTATACTGAAGAACAACAAAACTTGAGCTCAGTCAGAGGCAACTGAGAATGTCATAATAATATAATTACAGATTTTCCAACATGATAGGCCAAATCAGGTACCTCTCTAACTATAATCAATCAAATATTTTCTTTGCCTTACTTCCAGGTCCATCTATAAAACCTTCCCTCTTGCATATCCTTGCTGGATCTTCTAAACCACTTTTGGTTTGGAGCTGCCCATGAATTTCTATTTGCTCACATAAACTCTTTAAAATTTTATTGTGTCTCAGTTTACTTTTTAACAATTTCTAGGCACAGAGGGTGCATGACCTCGGAGGAGCTGGTAGGGTTGAGCTACATTTGTACGAAGGGGTAATCAGTTCCATAACACACCCTTACAGAAATTAATTACCCAAACAAGTTTCTTGCTTGTAAGCACTTGTCTCAAATTCTGATTTTTGTTTGTCTTGTTTTTGTTTTTGTGACAATAGAAGCAATGACAAATCTGGGTGGCTTGGTCATGTAGAATCATGTAGTTAGGATCCTGTTAGAACTTGAACTTACTTTAGGTGCAGGGTATTGAATTCAATAGAGTGAGATGAACTGACCCAAAATGTAGAAATTGAGGAGGAAAAAGTGAGTGCTCTCTATCAATCTAATGAATGACTCTATGTGACTGTTCGTAGCCAGATGTTTGTTCCCACTGGTGAAAGTACAAACTCACAATCTTTAGTCTAGATAATCTCAGGTGAGTTTCAAACCAGATTCACAGCACCTATACTTAAGTTTCTTTATTGTGAATAAGTAACTGCCTTTTCCTTAAAATAGATACAAAAACTTACATTCTTTGCTGAGGGGTAAAATCTTGAGTAGGCTTTTGGGGTTTGTGGAAAAGGACAAAAAATTAAGCTTACTTTAAATGAAAATATTTAACTTTACTTCTTTCAACCCCGGCATGTTAGTGCTATTTGTAAAGGCAGGAAGCATTTAAAATACATGGATAATATAATTCAGCAAAATTATGTAAATATCAAAAGATTTGCTTTTTATTAGACGCTTCTGTGAAGAGTTTTTAAAAAATTACTATTACTGAAGTTTTAATTCTTTAAGAATCTGTTGCTGGAACCATGAAATAACCTACACTGACATTGTTTTTTGCAAAAGATCATGATGGAATCATAATGTTTATAATATTACCCTTCAAGTTATGTATGTATGTGTTACAGTTTACTACAACAGAACTTTTTCTTGAGTGTCATGTTGAAACATGAGGATATTGTTTTCTGACACCTCAAATGGAAATGTGCTACACTCCATCAGATTTGTCTTCCTCCAAATGGATAATTTGATCATCCAGCATATTTCATTTTATGCATCAAGTGTTACATTTTAATTTCTAAATTAAATATTTGCACAAGTTAAATTGCAATTTCATGTGTCTTACTTCAATTAAATTTTGTGTAATTTATGTGTCAAGAACCATGCAGAGTTTAATAGCTATTATACTTGGAGACCAAGAATTTATATGCCATAGTTTCATAGATACTGGAAGAAAGCAGAAGACAGAGAAGACTGTTTTGCTCAAAGCATCACAAGCAGTGAGAAATTTATGTTTTCATCAGCACCTCCCTCTTCCTGGCTCCTGGGGAGTCCCAGCCTAGTGAGGTGCAGATGAGCCCGGAAGGATACTGAATATGCAGTGAGTTTGTATCACAGCTCAGGAAGCCAGAACTTGCTTAGGGAAACTCAATATTTTGTAAGTGTACTGCAAGCAAATTGGTCCAACTTTTGCATCAGAAGGAGATTATATCTTTATTATGCTGGACAGTAAGCAAATCTGCCTTCACATCTAGAGAGAAATACTCTCTGTCTTGCAAGGTTGTTCACCATGCAAATATCCTTTAAAGGGCAGTTGGGCACAAAATGTTTGTCTGTGGCTCTGCTTTTGAGACATAAAGAAATGCAAAGACCCATAATATATAACTATAACTAATTTTTATAATAAATCTAAATCATGCTCATAATAGAAATTTAGAAATTTTGGAAACTACATGAAAGAAACAAGATTTTTAAAATGACGTTAGTGCTAAATGTTTGCTGTTGCATCCCAACTGTGTAGAATATAGTCTGGACTTTTTAGAGTACTTTAGGTATAGGATCATGTCATCTGCAATAAGGATAGTTTGACCTCTTCTTTTCCTATATATGTTCCTTTAATTTCTTTCTTGTCTGATTTCTGTGACTAGGACTTCAATTACAATATTGAGTAAGACAGGAGAGAGTGGACAGCATTATCTTATTCCTGATCTTGGAGGGAATGCTTTCAAATTTTCCCATTTAATATGATGTTGGCTTTAGGTTTCTCATGGATGACCTTTATGATGTTGAGATAAGTTCTTTCTATGTATAATTTTTTCAGGACTATTATCATGAAGGGGTGTTGTACTTTGTCAAAGGCCTTCTCAACAACCATTGAGATGATCATGTGATTTCTGTCTTCAAGTCTCTTGGTATGTTGAATTACATTAATTGATTTATGAATGCTGAACCACTCTTGAATCTGTGGGATGAAGCCCACCTGATCATAGTGTTGCTGAATTCAGTTTGCCAGAATTTTATGAAGGGTTTTTGCATCTCTGATTCTGGTTCAGGGTGATACTGGCTTCATAGAATTAATTTGGAAATGTATCTTCCTTTTCTATTTTTTGAAATAATTTGAAGTGAATAGGTATTAATCTTGTATAAAGGTTTGGGAGAATTTATTTGTGAACCTGTCAGGACCTGAGCTTTTCTTTGTTGGGAGGTTTAGTAGTGCCTCTAACTTGGTGGTTGTACAGGGTCAGTTTAGTCTGCTTAATGTCCTTATGTTTTAGTTTTGGTGAGTCATATGTGTTAAGGGATTTTTCCATTTCTTCTGTATTTTCATTTTTTAGGGGAGTGTAATTTATCAAACTAATCTTTGATAGTTTTCTGGATTTCACTGGTATCCATTGTTATGTCCCCTTGTCATCTCTGATTTTTAAAATTTGGGCCTTTTCTCTCTTTCTTTTTGTGAATCTGACTAAGGGAATGTAAATTTTGTTGACCTTTTCAAAGAACCACCTCTTGGTTTCATTAATACTTTGTACTGTCTTTTTTTATTTTTTATTTTTTGGTCTCTATTTTATTAATTTTTGCCTTGATCTGAATTATTTCTTTCTGTGTACTCCTTTTGGGATTGGCTTGTTGTTAGCTTTTTTGTGGCTGAAGGGATGTCATTAAATTATTTATTATAATTTATTAGTATTATTAATGAAGGCTCTCATGGCTATGAATTTTCTTCCCTCTTAGAACTGCCTTTGCTATATCCCATATGTTTTAGTAGGATGTGTTTTCATCCTCATTTGATTGTCAGAACTTTTTAATTTCCTTTCTGATTTCTTCAATGACCCATTGATCATTCAGAAGTGTGTTATTTACTCTAAATGTATCTTTAATATTTCTAGAGTCTTTCATGCTCTTGTGTCCTAATTTTAATCCATTGTGATCTGATCTGATATGGTACAGATGATGATTTCAAATTTTTGTATTTATTGAGTGATTTTTGTGGGCTAAAATGTGTTTTACTTTTTAAAAAAGTTCCATGTGGTGCTGAGAATAATGTGCATGCCATATCTGATGGATGGGATATTTTATAGATATCTGTTAATTCCAATTGGCCTATTGTGCTATTTAAGTCCATCATTTCTCTGATGATTATTTGCTTTAATGATCTATCTTTTAAAGATAATGAAGTATTAAAATCTCCCATAATCATTGTGCCTGGCCCAGTGAGCTCCTTTATCACCAATGAAATTTGTTTTATAAAATTAGGTGCTCCTATGTTTGGTGAATAAATATTAAGTGACATTATGACTTCCTGGTTGACTGTTTAAAAGCTAC
>VMDO01019586.1:0-27509 GCA_007922755.1 Pedetes capensis
AGCAGGGTCAGGCCTGGTTAGTACCTGGATGGGAGACCGCCTGGGAACACCAGAAGCTGTAGGCTTGGGAGAAGGACCTGGCAACCCCCTCCCCCCAAAAAATCAATCTGCCATTGAAAACCCAATGAACAGCAGAGAAGCACTGACAATAGTGTTTCCCCTGTTGTACAGAGGGTCGCTATGAGTTGGATACCGACTCAACGGCACCTAACAACAACAACAACAACAACAACAACAACAACAATAAACTAAGCTAGTTTATTATAGTTTGGGGACAGAATTAAAAGTACAGAGAAACGTGAGAATATATATGGTTTAGAAGTGATGATCTTCAAATATGACAGATATCAACCTTAAGATTCAACAGGAAATCAAAATAGCTTCCCAGTGATGACTTCATCTCCAAACTGTATGTTAAACATGTTTTCCAGGTTTATGTAATTCATTTTCCTTTCAAAACAACTTCAACTTATAAACTAACTCCTTAACATTCATTTCCTAAAAGACTATGAGGGATTTGAACCATGTCATTAAATGCAAAAATATTTCATAGGAAAAACAGCAAAAATCAAGACAGAATTGCTGTTGGGTATTTATTTTCCCTTGTATCATTGTTTCTCTTTTCCACAATAATTCTTTGAGTGGACAAAAAAAAAAAAGAAAAAAACTTACTTTGAGCTATTTGTATTTGGATATAAAAAATTACTAAAGTGTTGTTGTTAGGTGCTGTTGAGTCAGTGTCCAACTCAAAGCAACCCTATGTAGAATAGGCAAACACTATTGTCAGTACTTCTCTATTATTCGTAGGGTCCTTGAATGGCAATTGTTTTTTTGGGAGTGAAATGCCAGGTCCTTTCCCTAAGCCTACAGCACCTGGTGTACCCAGGCAGTCTCCCATCCAAGTACTAATCAGGCTCGATCCTGCTTAGCTTCTGAGAGCTGACTGGATCGCCACAGTGGTATGGCTGCAGGCCTTACTAAAATAGGATATTCCTATTTCAAATTCATTTAACCGAAGCCAAGTAGAGAAAACTTTTATGTTCAACTAAAAAGTTGGTAAATGTGAGTACCACACAAAGAAATACACCTCTTATTTCTATTTCAATCAGTTCATGTATAATAATTAAATAGGTGATGATTCATAAATGATTTTCAATAAGCAAGAAGAGCTAGAACATCAGGAGTATATTTTAATCTTCTGCAAGGAAAAAAACCTCTCAGCCTGGCAACAGCATAACCCTCTCCTCTTTTTTAAAAATTAAAATGCTGCCGGGCATGGTGGTGCGTACCTATAATCCCAGTGGCTCAGGAGGAGCAGGCAGGAGGATCACAAGTTCTAGACCAGAGGCAGTCTGCATAACTTAGCAAGACCCTGTCTCAAAAAAAGTAAAAACAAAACAAAAACAAAAAAAAGGGGGGGGGGGGGCTGGGGTGCAGCTCAGCAGTCTAGCACTTGCAAAGCATGCAAGCACAAGGCCCTGGGTTCAACTCCCAGGACCGCAAAAATAAAGTAAAATAAAATGCAGCGTGTGCATGCACACACACACAACACATCCCCTAAAATATCCTGTACATGAGGTTCCCTCCTTAGAGATGTGCAACCCTAGTTCTCAGCACATAGCAGGCTGTACTTCTTAGGTCTACCTTAATGGCTGTTCTAATGGCTAAGATCTCTACTTTCATCTGCATTATTATTTCACTGTCCTTAGCCACCCTTTCCATCCTCATGTTTCTGGGGTTCTTTTGGGGTTTGTTGTTGTTGTTTGGGTATGTGTGGGGGGTACTGGGGGGCTGAACCCAGGGCATCCCACATACTTGGCAAGTGCTCTGCCACTGAGCTGCACTCCCTTTTTTATTTTGTAAATTAAGACAGGGTCTCACTAAGTTACACAGGCTGCCTCTGGCCTTCAATCTGTGATCCTCCTGCCTCCACTTCCCAAGTCGCTGGGATTACAGGTGTGTGCCACTGTGCCTGACCCTTCTATGTTTTTGAGTATTTTGTGAGCATCTCCTAAGGCAAACTCCAGCCCCACTAAACCATCTGTCAGATTCTCTCCCAAAAAAATCAATTGGACTTTTTAGTGTTCTGGTTACAAAACTGCATAGATTTTTCAGTGATCTCCTCTAACCCTCTGTTGGCCATGAGCTATTATTTTTAGTGTTCAGCTTTGCATAATGCAAAAGTTTTTAGGAATGTAACATATCACATTTTAGCAGAAACTATATGTATGTAGTTACCCTGATATGTATATAACCTTATTACAACTGCAAAATCATACACATAGGTGTACAGTAAAGCAACTGGTAACAACTAGGCCTTACCTGGTCTCTGGCTCACTGGTGGACTCCCATTAATTCCTGAGAGTATAATAGGAACAGAGCCCAGAGATGAAGTTGGTGTGGTCACCACGGAGGAAGACGCAGCTGTGGTCACCATGACTATGGAGGTGGAGGCAGTGGAAGCAACAGGAAGAGTTATGGTTGGAGGAGATGCTACCAAAGACTTAGGAAAAGCAACTGAAGCCACAGGGGTAGTTATCCCAGTAGTTTTGATAAGATTCACAGTGGCTGTAGACTGGGTAGATGTTACAGGGGTGTTGGCATTAGTTTCAGAGATCTCAACACCGCCAGCAGTGGTGGCACCAGAAGAGTAAGTAGTTTCTTTAGCTCCCACGTCAGAAATAGCAGTCATAGATGTCACAGCAGTAACATTTTCTACAAACACTTGAGGGGTGGTAGTAGTGATAGCAGCAGTCACAGGGCTGCACACCTGAACTGGTTCAGAAGAAACCACAGGTGTGACGACCATTACTGGAGAAGGTCTGATACTGAACTTCTGTGGCCCTGTCAGGGGTTGGGGTGTGCTAACTCCAGGTATCTTCTGCTGCAAGGCTCCAACTTTACTCATCACAAACTGTGTGAACACACCACCAGGAGAGGGTCGAGCCGCTGCAAATAAAAATTTGCAGGTCAAAAATCTGAGTTCTCTTACTTTACCCTCCTAGAGATGGTGCCTACTAACATTAGCTGTGCACCACTGGGTCAATTTCTTACAGGTACTACCTACATGCATGTGCCAATTTCCACCCACAGAAATCAAACACTTCCTCAATTCAAAGCAAATCTTTATAATGCTAACAAGAACGGAATTAAAATTTAGTGTTCCTACTACAATTCTTTAGGTTATGCAGTACATTCAAACTATCAGGACACTAAAAAGATAATACAGCTGTTAACAACTTCATAACCTAAAACAGATGAAAAAAAGTGGAAGGAAAGGATTTTTTCCCCTAATTCTTATTTTAAAACTTGTCTCCACCATTTTCTCCTATTTCAGCTCCTCCACCTCTTTATGGCTGTCCTCTTATGACACAGTTAAGTAATACATATTCTTAAAATACATAAAGATATGTTTCAAAAGAGAGCGGGATAGGGCTGCATTTTGTTGTTGTTGTTTTAAATCACAATTAAAGCTGCTTTTTAAAAGAAGCAAAATGGGTTCTAAGGCATACAATGCCCATCCTCTATCTTCATACAACTCCAGCCTTCAGCCAGATATTTCAATTTCCTGTTAGAGGAATAAGAATGAAGACAAATTGACACTTTTACTTAACATTCCTAAATAGATTTGAAACAACAAAAAGGAATTTAAACAACAAAAACAGGAATTCAATGACCCAACAACAGATACTCTCAAAACTAAAATATAAAACGCTTCAAGAAAGCAATTTGCTATAGACTACATTACTGAAATGTTAAGCAAAAGAAAGATTTTCATTCACAAAACAGGGATGTATGGAACAATACAACATTTTGAAAATCACATTTTACAAGAACCTCCTACTTTAAGTCTATCTCAACTCAACTCACTAGCTTTTGCTAGCTTCTTGGATTCGTAAGTTCAAGGAACATGCATATGTTTATGCAAAAAACTCAGTCCTCATAGGAAATATACTAGAGAAAATATTTTAAAATATCTCTCCCTTTTAAAAACAAAATTAAAATCCCTAAGTCTTTTCCACATGATAGCCAGCCTAAAGATTTCAAAAATAACTGTAAATCTAGAGTTCAATTCATATAGTATTATAGGTCATCAGAAGAGTTACAAAAATAGTAAAAATATTCAAGGAAGATAAACATCAATAATAATAATAATGCCAAATTCTGTATTTATCTAACTTTTCCAACCTTCATACCTACAATCTCTGGTCAAGCACTAAGTTACAGGCCTTTCCAAATCATATGTATTCCCTAACTTACCAATTGGCCTTTTTGCAGGGACAAACGCCTTCGGATTCTTCCCAGGGCGAACTGTTGTAGTGCTGGAGGAGGATGCCATTTTGGAATTGGATGTTGAAGGCAACAGGGTACGTGGTTTCCTGGATGCAGCCACCTTGGCATTGGATGCTACCTTGGAGATGACAGTACTGAGGGTTGAGAGGTCCAGGACTGAGGGTCGCAACCTGCCTGTGATATAAGCAGCTAGCCTATTGGCTGGATGCAATGCCCCCATCTGTCCCAATAGCAACTTAGCCTGCGGGTAACTCTTACCATTAACCTGAAACAAGTGGCAAAGAGAAATTCTGTAAAGATAAAATTCTCTTGCTAACTCCTCTCCCTTGACAGGGGTTTCATTTTTACAATGTTTTCAAAGTCTATCTTTTGGTTGTAAAAGGGAAAAAGTAGACTTTTTTCCATTCAGAACTATCTGAGTAATAAAGAGCTGGAAAAATGTTATCTGATATTCTGAACTAATCTCATCTCCTTCATTCTAAAGATTGGAAACAGAGAATCTCAGGAATTCATCATTTCTGCATTCTAGATATGTGAAAGACACATGACTGTGTCCAAGGAATCATTCAATTGTTTTATTTTAATAAGTAATTTTGGTTAAGCTACTAATCACAACAAAATGAACCATCAGTAAAACAAATAACTATTCTACAGAATCTCTCTGGTAAGGGCAGAGAGGCATAATGAAGCCCTCACACTAAGGTCCTTTCAAGCATCCTTCATATTTGAAAAACATATGATGAATCTACTTTGAAAGGCGTAAGACAACAATTGTTACGATGACCTAAGCTACAAAGTCATTTCAGTTTTTAGTTTTCAAAAAGTTCAACTTTGAAGATACTGTCTTCATATCTTAAAACATGGGTTCAAAATAAAATATTGGCATAATCTCAGTATAATTCTATCAGACATGGTCACTAAATTGTCAGAAGTGTACCAACAAAGGAGGTATAGCTTGTCTGTGCTGCCTGATTTGATTACACTGCCCACTATGGGCAGCAGCACAGGTGATATATGTTTGTTTGTTTTTTAAAAGGAAAAAAAAAAAAAAAAAACCCTCCTGAGCTTTTTTACCCATGTGCTCTAGGTCATATTGGTAGCTGACTCTAGAGAAGATAACCTTCTCTATGTTTCCCTTCCATCATTTAAATGTGGAGGATAGGGTGGTAGAAGGAAGAGTCTTCTCTCTCAATTAATAGAGAATTAGAAGAATAGCTATAGCAAGCCACTCCATCCTCAAAATCACAAAACAAAATTACTCTTTGCTACTTAACTAAAGTTGTGATTATTCCCAAAGAATCAGGAACATCTCTGCTTCAAGTTTAGTACAAAAAATATAATTTTTCATCCAAAAGGAATATTTACTATCATATTTTAAGCTATGTGGAATCTATGTCACATACTCTTGCTTGTTCCTTTGGGACTTCTCTGAAGACTATTACTTAACAGCTTCCTCAGAGTCTAAAACAGGTTGAATATTCCTTATCCAAAATGCATGGGATCAGAAGCATTTTGGGTTTTACGTTTTGGAATATTTGCATATATAATGAGATGTGGATGGAGTCCAAATCTGAACACAAAATTCATTTGTTTCATATATGCATTATACACACATATAGCTTGAAGGTAATTCTATACAAAATTTTTAGTGTACCTGCGTTTTGACTGTGACCCATCACATGAGGTTAGGTGTAGAATTTTCTACTTGTGTCATACTGGTGCTCAAAAAGTTTTAGATTTTCGATCCTTTCAAATTCATATTTTTGATTATGGATGCTCAACTTGTAATACAAACCGCCTGACTGTTTATGCAAGTTACATGCTATGGTAGCTCTGTGAGTCCTGGGCAGGAGAGGAGAACACAAAATCTCTATGCCTGTATTTCAGGGAGTCTTGCCTCGTTAGAAATCTCAAGTAAGTCTCTGCTTTCAAAGTATCAATGAGGTCAAGAGAAAACAGTTCTCATCATTAGGAGTTTAAAAAATATGAACAAAAGTAGATATGTAGCACCAGCAAAAGTAAATTGCAATAAAAGTTTTTAAAGTAGATTAGTCAAATTATTAACTAGTCCATTAATAATATAACCTACTTATATTACTGAACAACAAGGAGATATTTGTCCTACAACAATGACTACACTGGCAAAACCCCATGAACCAAATAAAGAAGATAATATAACTTGATTTTTAAAAATTATATGTATTTGAATAACATCTTACTAAATTAAAATTTTCTCCAAGGCTAGGGATGTAGCTCAGTGGTAGAGTGCCTGCCTAGCATACATGAAGTCATAGGTTCAATCCCCAATACTAGAGGGAAAAAAATAATCCCCAAGTTTATAAATATATATACACTGCCTACAGCCTATCTTATAGTCAATTTCATCTTTCCTCTACTATTCCTAACATCCTAAACATGCAGAGTTTTTTGAAAGCTGTCTGTTAATAATAAATTCCAAGAACTAAACTGAACTCCTACCTTTGCTTTGTTGCCAAAGTATCACTAAAGACCAAGAAATAAAGTTTAAGAATAGTAACTGTCCAGAAAGACTAGAAAGAAAATTATAAGGTAGCATAAAGCTCTTTTTGTAAATGTGCCCGAAATTCACTGTAGGTATGTATTTAACCTAGACTTATTACAAAAAGAGGATAACGATTTTATTACCCACTACCCTGGAAACATGAAGACAAATGATATAAGGCCCACAAAGGGTTCTGAAAAAAAATCAGGGTGCTACCTAAGTATTAAAACTGCTATACCCAAATTAAAGATAATTCTCACCTGGATAAGCCCAGATGTACTTGAACTGGGTTTACGTTTATAAGCCACAAGCTTCCCTGCAGGCGAAAGTCCTGCATAAAAAGGCAGACCTCTGCCTCCATGTAATCTCTCCCTCACTGAATCCACGGCCTCTGTCTGCACAGGAGAAAGATCATCCATTTTCCCAGGAGACAATGAACCATCAGGAGTCTCTGATCCAGATTTCTCAGCCATGTCATCTTGGTCTTGACATGATGGCATAGAGATTTTCACACGAGAAGAATAAACAGGAGGGCTCTTCTCACCGCGGCTCTTTCGCTGAGAAGCCAACTCAATGATGAAGCTGCCCACCTTAAGTGACTGTGGCATGTTGTTATTGATGTGCTGGGATAAGATGCTCAAAATCTTGTTCCTATCCTCTTCCCAGTTGCAATCTGAAATGATCTCTATCAATTTGGTGGGACCACCAGGTGACCTCTGATGTACATAAGAGGTAGAAGAGGATTCACCTTCATTGCAGGAAGACTTCCAGCTCTTTTCTGATAAAATGGAAAAAAAAAAAAAGAAGAAGAAAGAATGATACTTCTACATCACAGCCATTTGCACTAAACTTTGTAGGGTTTTTTGCTTGTTTGTTGTTTGCACTACTTGACTAAACCCAGAGCCTTTGTACATATTTTGCAAGCACTCTGCCACCTGCAAGTACTTTGCAGTACTCTGCACCTTCACTCCATTATTTTTTATTTCGAGTCAGGGTCTCGGTAAATTAGTTACACAGGTTGCCTCTGGCCTCAAACTCACAATCCTCCTGCCTCAGCCTCCCAAGCTTCTGGACTTACAGACATAGACCACAGCACCAAGCTTATACTCAACTTTGAGAGAAATTCAATAGTTTCTGAATGTCCCATTCACACATACTTTCACTGGTAACTTAATATGTAAATTTAATATTCATAATTTGAGAGTTTTCCAGAAAAAATACTTAATCAGACAACAATTGTCTTCACTATCCTACTGATTAAGCTCTCTCACAAGAAGGGACTTAACACTGCTCTAAAAAACCATAACTATTTCATAAGAAAGTACTAGCTTGCAAACAAAGGCTAACCTATAACCAAAGTTATTAAGTTTATTTGGTATATATAGGTTACTCTTCTGCTATTTATGTAGGCAAAGTAAAGATACTTTCAAAGTTTGCTCTGAAACGTGTGAAGATGAATCAATACTGAAGAAAACCAAATGAGCCAAGTGCCAAGGCATATGCCAGTAATCCCAGGAGGCTGATGCAGGAGCACTGTGAATTCAAGACCACAGGTAGCCTATGGAACTTAGAAAGACCTTGTCTCAAAATTTAAAAAAAAAAATGTTTTTAATTTAAAAAGCCGGGCACGGTGGCGCACGCCTGTAATCCCAGTGGCTAGGGAGGCAGAGGCAGGAGGATCACAAGTTTGAGACCAGAGGTAGTCTGTGTAACTTAGTGAGACCCTGTCTCAAAAAAGTAAAAAAAAATGGGCTGGGGGTGCAGCTCAGTAGTCCAGCACTTGCAAAGTATGCAGGCGCGAGGCCCTGGGTTCAACCCCCAGGACCGCAAAAAAATAAAATAAAATAAATTTTAAAAAATAAACAAATAAAAAAGGTTTAGAGGTGCAGCTCAGTGGCAGAAGGCATATCTAGAATGGTGGTGGCCTTAGGTTCAACTCCCAACACTGTGGGAGGTAGGGAATGAGAAAGAATTGCAAAGAAGACAGTGTTTGATTTTTTAAGTTCTACATATAGTCTCTGTTGCAAATTCTTCTGTGCCTCTTGCTATGACTGCCCCAGTTCTACATTGTATGCAAATCAGTCAACTTCCCAATGTATTTCTATCCATGATAACATGAGAAATACATATTTCATTAGACCCCTAGATTTCTATACCAGAACTTCTCAGCCAATGTGCTAAAATTAGTTAAATCAATGACAAAGGCCCTTGTAAACCCTAGGATGTTCATCTCAGGCAGGTTCCTTCCACCCCAGTAACCTCCACTTTCCTCAATGTGCTATAGAAACATCATTATATCTGTATATACCATGACATTTCAAAGGGCAGGGAACACTGCTGTTTAAATGTCGTAAGTCTTAAGAAGCATAACCAAAACCAAATAGGTAACTACTCTCCATTTGTTGAGGTTACTACCTCTCATCATAGCAGTTCTGGCAATAGCCTCTTCTAGATAGATCAGTGATACTCCTTCCTTTCTCTGTACCTCCCCAGTGGTGGTGGCTATGGAAGACCTGTGGCAAATTTCAATAGCTGGTGATCCCAATATTGCTGAGGTTTGGAAAGAGGTTCAAAAATTCTTTCGCTGAACTCACCCCTAAATGTCTCCTGCAATAACATACCAGGTCAACATGAATAAATTTTCTTTTACTTTTGAGAACAGGAGTATTAAACAAACCAAATAACAAGGAAAAAAAAAATTTTACTTATTATCTCTCTTTTTGGCAGAAACTAGAAACAAAACAGGTGACATATTCCAGACTGGTGTTTTGGAATTTCTGCCATTAGAAGATCTAGACCTATATAATTACTATCAAGTGTTTTCATTCTGACCTTGTGATTTATCAGACTCATCCTCCAAGTCACAAATGAGTTGTTTTAAGGGCTGCTGTTCAGAATCAGGTTCCTGAAGAAGGGAGGAAGACAGAAATATTTCAATTCAATATATACTTAATATCTACAGTGAGGAGAATATAAGCATTAAATCTCTAACAGAAGTTCAATCAGTAGAATAAGTGATCAACAACTTCACACCTGCACACACAACTGCATTAATATCATAGCATACAACCCTGGACAAAAACAAGGAGACTGAGTCATTAAGAAGAAAATTCACACTATACTCTATAGTATATATGTGTGTGTGTGTGTGTGTATATATATATATATATGGTATATATAGTGTACTCTATAGTATATTCAAGTAAAGAAGGAACAGTACTTGATGTTTAACAGCACAAGCTTCAGATATTTAGAAATCTCACCAATGTGGAAAGGTGCAAATCCCTGTGATTACAGATAAGTAATTTAATTAAAATCAGAAGAGTTAATGCTAGTGTTATTCTTAAGGGATAGATCTCTACAATAGGTATGCACAGAAATAAACTGATTTACACATCATATAAGCCTAGGGCAGATTACTCACTCTGATAGCAATGCAAATTCTAATATCAGCAACAGGGAATTTGAAGATAAAAAGTTATTATATGATAAATAATTCACCTGTGCACTACAGTTCTCAGGACTAGAATGACAGGAGCTCTGCTGCTGAAATGATGGAGATGGGGACAGAGATGGAGATGGTTGTCTCTGTTCCTCTTTTTTCCATTCATATATTCGTACTCGGGCACAAGTCATCATACTTTCAAAGTACAAATAGACTGGATCTTTGTCCTCTTCCCGTATCTGTAAGTTTCATGCAACAAAACATTCCATACAACGGTGAAAAATGCTCCCTAGACTCCAAGAGAAGAATGTTCAATCTCTGTTTCTATTTCAACAATTGAAACTGTTTCACGTAAGCTCTAAAATTAAATAGTACAAGTACTGTTCATATGTGCTGAATCTTGGAACAGTCAAAAAGCACCTGGTTCTCTAGTAAGAAATTTCAGACCACACCAGAGCAATGCTTCTCAAATTGTCTACAGTGTAGGATGCATCTGCTAAATTACCAGACTGATATTTTGGTAAAATAAAATAAATTACTAGAGAAACAAAGGGCATGTAAAATTACTGCAAGGTAAGGCTTTTAATATTAAATTTAATAGATTAATAAATTTGCCGATGAAGATTCTGAATACTTGCTCTTATTTTCTATACTTACTTTATCACAGATCAGTAACAGTTTTAGACCAGCACTGGTACAGAGACCACAAACATAATGTAGCACTATCATAGAGGATCCGCCTTCAAGTTAAGGTACTGAGAAGACTATATTCTACACTATAGGAGTAACAGTATCTTTAAAAGACTGCAAGTCATGAAAAAAGGCCATCTTTCTATGAGATTCTTAAGTAGGACTTGACTTTAAGAATTGCTACTGCTCACCTCTACTTTTATGACATTTTTAAAGTACTTGTAACTAAACTGTTTAAACCAGAGAGGAAGATGTCTTACAGACATCATACTTGAAAGCAAAACTGTTCTCAGAATAGCAACTAAAACTCTGGCTGAAATCCATCATACTTACAACTGACTTTTGTAACTTGCAATAAAGAATGAAACTGCAGGCTTACCACAGGATTGGGTTTGGGAGTATATGCCCGTGGAGGTTTAATTCCAGTGAGTAGTCTGCCCTTCACAGTAGTAGGTAATACTTCTGGCTGAGGCAACAACAATGGTTTCATAGGCTCAATGACAGAAGGCGTTGGGACATAAACTGGCTCTGGATCTACTTCACCTTCTACTTTCACCCATAGTGGGTAATGTCGAACAGGCTGTTCAGGCTCTGTTTCACATATAGCTTAACAAAAAAGAAAGACAAAGTTTTAAGGTGCTTTAAGCAACTGAAGGTCAGCACTGGTGCAATGCCAAAACAAAATATGCTCCTTCACAAAAGGCTAACACTCATTATAACAATCAAATAGATGCTCCCTAAAAAACCTCTAGTTTCTTTCACATACCTTAATTTATTTATCTATTAATCAAGTATTTGTTGAACACCTATTATCAACCAGGTATTGATGCACTAGAAGAAAGACAGCTAGGAATAAAGTCCTTAGCATATACATAGTGGGCATCTTTTGTCAAATTTATTTTTAATTGTCTCATCTCTAAATTTAAATCTTTTTCTTATTTTTTTCCTTTTTTCATTTTTTTCCAGAGTAGTGAGGAAGTGAGCCACGGGCCTCGCGCATGCTAGGCAAGTGCTCCACCACTCTGCTACACCTCCAGCCTCATTTTTACTTTTTATTTTTGAGACAAAGTCTACCTAAATTGCACAGATTGCTGCTGGCCACAAACACATAATCCTGTCCCAGCCTCCTAAATCAATGGAATTACAGGTATGAGCCACCACATCCAGCTTGCCAGCACTATTTTTTGACGGACTAAAGAATAAACAGGTGATAAGAGTGAATTCGACAAAGAGAATACAATGTTGAGGAGGAATTAAAATTCCAAAAATCACACCTTACAGACTAGAAAAAACATGGGGACTTGAAAGTGAGAAAAACTTCAGTAACAAATTCCTGCCTCTCATTTAGTATCTTTTTGACTTTAGAGAACAAATTAATTAAAACTCTCTGAGCATTCCATCAGGTCATTTGTAAAATGGAGAATATAACTTCCTTATTATGTAAGATTGCAAGACTTAAATGACACAACCCTCACAAGGTGCTCTGCAGTGTCCAATAATGTTAGTACTCTGTTTGAACCAACAGATTAATGGGGTTTTAAAAACGGAAAACCTTTAAATCTATTACAATGACAAAAAAAAAGTATTATCAGGGGCTGGGGATGTAGCTCAGAGGTAGAGCCTAGCATGCACAAGGCCCTGGGTTCAATCCCTAGCACAGGAAAAAAAAAAAAAGTACTGAGAATAAAAACTTTTCACTTATATATTAACTACATAACGAATTTGGAGACAAGTAAAAATTAAAACCGTACAAAGGAATATAAATAGGAAAAACACACATCACAGTGTCACAGTTCTCACAAGCAACTATCTTTTTAATAATTAGTAATTTTTAGTGTACAACTTAATGAGTTCTATTGAGACATTTCCATATATGCATGTCATTGTATACTGCTCATGTTCACTTCTCCCATTGACTCTCTCTGATCCCTTGTCTCTCCACCAATAGTTCCCCTTCTGCTTGCATGTCCTGTTTGTGTCTATGTGGAGAGACATATACATCTTTCCAGATTTTGCCTTGAGTGTAAAGTATGTGACATTTCTCGTTTTCCCCATTACCCTCCCTTATTGCTTTCTCTTCCATCTCTTTTCTCCCCCTACATAGTCCCTTTCTACTTCATGACCTATGTATTATACTATTGAATATATATTGAAATCTAGCATCCACATATGAAAGAAAATACAGGCTGGTTTTTTTTCTGGGTCTAGTTTATTTCACTTAAAATGAGGATCTCTAGTTCCATCCATTTTCCAACAAATGTCATAATCTCACCCTTCTTTATGGCTGAATAAAATTCCATGGTGTATATATACCACATTCTCCTTATATATTTATCTGCTGGTAGACACTTAGGTTAATTCCACATTTTAGCTACTGTGAACAGCACTGCAATAAACATCAATGAGCAGGTGTCTGCATAGCATGTTGATTTATGTATCTTTGGATATACATCCAGAAGTAGTATACCTGGGTCATATGGTAGTTCTATATTTAGTATTTTTAAGGGATTTCCACACTGATTTCCATAGTGGCTGCAATCAACCTTTGTTGTTGTTGTTAGAGACTACAGCGCAGTGCTCCACCCACTGAGCTAAGTCCCAGCCCACAATCAACCTACATTCCCCAAAAGCAACTACTTTTAACTATTAGTGTTTAATTTTAGTGGTTACTTCAATCATCCTAAATAAAAGGTTGATTATATCTTGATTTAATGATTTAGTAGTACCTAAGAATTCAGTGTAATGAAGGACAAGGAAATCAGCATCTTAAACTTGCTCTACCTCTCAATTTCAGTTGGCCGTAGTATTGTTTTCACAGTGTCATGGTTTATATTACTGATTTATATAATTTAAGCCTTTAGCACATTGTACAAGTCAATTCTGAAAATCACAAAACCATTTTACTTTTGAAATTATGCTTATGTGATTAAACCTTGCAGAATCAATTACTGCAAATGACGTTTTAGAAGAAATATAATTCTCTATCATTGAATGTTTCAATTTTCTAGATGGACTCTCTTTACTTTCACTAATTGAGCAAAATTTTTACAAAACTTTAATTGAGCCATAGCTGTAGCATAACTTTCCTGTACAAAATTTGCCTTTCTCAGTGTTATTTTTTTTTCACTGATAGTCATGAAAGTTATTAATCATGTTGTTTTGTAAGATAAATCTAATACCTTTTCGAAGATATTCTTATCAGCATTTTCTATTTTAAATAAGACATTGCTTTCTAGGCGTGCTCTATAGCTGACACCCTGAGATTTTGTTCCCCCTTTCTTCTTGTTGTTAGGTGCCATCAAGTCGGTATCCAATTCATAGTGACCCTCACAGGGTTTTCAAGGGCTGACTGTTTCGGGATTGCCTTGGGAGTGGATTGCCAGGCCCTTTTCCCATTTTTGCAGTGCTGGGAATTGAACTCGGGACCTCAGAGACTGCAGCGCAGCGCTCTACCAACTGAGCTAAATCCCAGCCCTCCCCGCCTTTCTTAGGTGAGGTCTATTTTTTTTAACTGATGATATAGCCTGCTTTCAGAATTCCCTTTTCATTTTCTGGAGCACAATCTTAAGAAATTCACCAGGAAGCTGGACACTGCGGCAATTGCCATAATCCCAGCAACTGAGGTGGCTAAAGCAGGCGGATTCCAAGTTCAAGGCCAGGGGCATCCCGAGCAACTTAGTGAGATCCTGTCTCAAAATAAAAAATAAAAAAAGGAGATGGGGTGCAGCATAATGGGAGAGCACTTGTCTACCACATGCAAGGCCCTGGTTTCAACCAACCAGTATTAGGGGGAAAAGAGAAATTCAACAAGAATTTATAAGAGGTCAACTTCCTGCCTCACTGTATGTTTTAATATATCTTTATTTTATGCAAACACTTGATCTATGATTTGGTAGGCTAACTATACAGAAGTATCATCTAATTCCTATCAGACCCTAATTTTAGAAATGACACAAATATTCAGTAATATTGATGATTTCTCTCATTTCAAACTAAGTCTTTCCTGTGTAAATGACTTCTCTATAAAAGTGGTCAGAATATATTCTTTATTCTTTAATGTATGAAAATATCAGAAAAATGGTATCTTTATAAGGATCTTCTTAAAATCATTAGATCTTCAACAGACCTACTTAATTTCATGTCCTTTGGACTATTTTCTTCCATCATTTGAGTACCTTCTCTCTTTCATTTTCTCCATTCAGATCTCTCTTCTAACTCCTCTAAGTCATTCCTTTTTTCTCATTCTCCACCTATGTTTTTGCAAAGCATACCAAGAGATTTCCTCAACTTTTTCCAATCTTATCTTCATTTGTTCAATTTTAGTCTTAACAACACTTCCTTTAAAGAACTCTTCCCCTATTTCTACTCTGTCTACCTAAGAGTTGAAACAAAAATATCTTTTCTCCTTTATTCATCCTCTTTAACAGTACAAGAAAACTGAAGGCTCCTAGAGAGGAAAAGCGCAGGATTTTTTTAAATAATGGACTGTACCAGTGAGAAAACCAAAATGAGAGAACTAGTAATCCTGTATTACGTTTCACTATAAATCTTTAAAACCTTACCTACAGAAGGATTATCTAGGTATATAAAGACAGTATCTCAATTAAACACTAAAACAATAATTAGAATAGCCTAGCCCTGATCAGGAGAGAATAATCCCTGGAGAAGGACATCATGTTTGGAAGAGTGGCAGGTCAACCTAAAAGAGGAAAACCTTCCACCAGATGGATTGACACAGTGTCTGCAACAATGGGCTTAAACATAAATAAGATTGTTTGCATGGCACAGAATCGGCAAGTGTTTTGATCTGCTGTACATAGGGTCGCTATGAGTCGGACTCGACTCGACGGTACCTAACAACAACAACAACAAGCCCTGATCACAAACAAGAGAGATAAGAAAGAGACATGAACATCAATATATTCTAATTTACTACATTATGTTGTTAGGTGCCATCAAATTGATGTCTGACTCATAGCGACCCTATGTCCAATAGGAGAAACAGTATTGCTACTGCTTCTCTGCTATTCATAGGGTTTTCAATGGCAGATTGTTTTTTGGGAGTGAGTTGCTGGGTCCTTCTCCCAAGCCTACAGCACCTGGTGTTCCCAGGTGGTCTCCCATCCAAGTACTAACCAAGCCTGACTCTGCTTAGCTACCGAGATCTGAGGGGATCAGATGCCACAGTAGCATAGCTGCAGGCTTACTACATTATAGATGACATTTTATCTATTAATTGTTTTGAGACATGGTCTCACTATGGTTCCCAGAATGGTGTTAAACTCCTGAGTACCTGTGGTCCTCCTGCCTCAGCTTCTCAAATAGCTGAGACCATGGGAATATAAAGCTATACCTAGCTTACAGATGACATTTTAAACTGGTAGATAAAGTATGTATTTTCAGCAAGTCATAGAGCAACTAAACTAGCTAGCTATTTGACAGAGAAAAGATTACCCACTACAAATCTCACATCAAACAAACTTCAGATACATCAACAATTTTTTAAGTCCCTAAAAGTACTAGAAGAAAGCTAACTGCCAGATTTAACTATTTCTCTCAGATTGCCAGATTTAACTACTTCTGCTTTTATTTTTTATTTTTCTGGGGGGTAGGGTGGGTAGAAAGACTGTGAACAAAATTAAAGCATAAGTCTTACAATTACAACCAGGGAAAAATAAAGTTCCTACAGACTGTAGAAGTCATACCAATTAAAAAAAAAAAATTAAAAAGGTACTTTACCAAAGACAGTTTATGACAAAAAGAAAGTAAACTTGTCAATATAGAAATACAAATTTAAAACAAGATACCAGTTTTTATCTATCAGTGTAACACAGTTTTAAAAGGTTTTTTTTTTAAAAAAAAAAACCAACAATACAAAAACAAACAAACAAAAAAACCTCTGTTAAGAGTATACAGAAACTTGCTGGGCAATGTGGTGCATGCCTGTAATCCCAGGGACTCAGGAGGCAGAGGCAGGAGGATCTCAAGTTTGAGACCAGAGGCAGTCTGCGTAATTTAATAAGACCCTGTCTCAAAAAGTTAAAAAATGGGCTAGGGGTGCATCTCAGTGGTACAGAACTTGCAAAGCATGCAAGTGCAAGGCCCTGGGTTTAACCTCCAGTACCACAAAAGAAAAAAAAAATAAATTGGTATAACTCTAGCAGCACCTACAAATGTTTAAAGTATACTCATCAAATTTTACTTTTAATAGATTATACATGTATGTATACATGTGAGTCCTAAAAAGTCCTGGAATATACATTGAAATATTAATCATCTCTGATTAAAATCAATACATAATGAACAGGAAATGTAAAGATAAACTTCCACAAAAGCATTATTAATTCCCTGAAAAACTAAGAAGCTGAAAACAATGGGCAAGGTGATTTTCTTCTAGTTCTGTTTTCATGATTGCAAATCTAATTCCTTTCTCTCTTTTTCCCTGTATGATCATATGGTGGTGTTTTGAGCCTTTTAGTAAGTGGCTCTAAGAAGTTTTTGTAGGGGGGGTTTCATGAATGAGAAGAGACTGGCAATAATCTAACTTTAGGATTTGCACAGTAGTTGAGCCTAGATATTAGTATTGAAACTCTTTACTCTGCCTATTTAGTAGGGAACTTAGCAAATTTCTCCTTTTAGAAAATACGATGGATTACAGCCAGTCATGATGGCCCACAACTGTAATTCCAGTGACTCAAGCAGCAGAGGCAGGGGTATCTTGAGTCCAGAGGCAGCCTGCATAACTAAGCAAGACCCTGACTCAAAATAAAAGCTTCTAAAAAATGGGCAGGGTGTGCAGCTGGATGGTAGAGCACTTGAGAAAATATGTGAAAGTATGTGTAAGGCCCTGGGTTCAATGTCCAAATGCCTTAAAAAAAAAAAAAAAAAAAAAAAGATGGACCATATGGATCATCTGCATTTTTTCCAAGGAACACCTGAAGGGGGGATGCAATAAAGGGGTTACAGAAAATGGATGAAACTCAAAGGTTTAAAGACATTCTGGAAGTTCAAATATGAGTATGATTCAAATTTTACGCCAAAAATCCATTCTCAAAGAAAAATTCAATTATGTGTGCATATATATCACACACTATACAGAAAAAGCATGTAAGAATAACAATTCCCAAAACTCTTATTAGATCACTGATGAGCATAAAAGTAGGTAATACTATTTTCAAATAATCATACTTTCAAAAAAACAAGATCATTCTGTCTTAAATGTCAATACTCACTGTATTCCAGCTTCTTTCTCTTCTTTTTCTCTTTCAATTGTTCCTCCTCCTCCCTGACTCCTCCTTCTTCCCTTGCCTCGTCTCCCTGAGTATCATAAAATACTGGATCTCGGTGAGGAACCTTCCTCTGGAAATGCTTAGTTTTAGATCCCCCTTTAACAAGTACAACTTTTCTTTTCAAACAAGTGCAGCCAAACATACAATCTGGCCGACGGCAGTGAGCAGGTTGGCGATTCTCCAGAGCTAGACTGGAACATACACAACCCAGGCGACAGAAGTCATTGTTGCACGGAGGGGCTCGTTTCCTTATGATTGTGTGTATAGGTTTAGTTTTGAGAGATGCCTAAAGTTAAAGCAGAAAGTTGTAATTCTACTAAATCATCTTCCAATATCACTAATTTATAGTCATATACTGGTCTGCCTTCTCTATGCACACAAATAACATAAGACTAAAACAGATTCAAAGTACAGAACATGAACACAACTGAACAATCTCCCATTCTCATGCACAGCACAGATAAGCAAAAAAATATTCTCATTAATTATAAGCAATGAGATCAAGGATGGATTTATTCAACAGAAATCACACACAACGTTCCTAAGCAGGGGCTGACAAACCTAAAGGCCAAACTCAGTGTGTTCATAAAGTTTTAGTGGAACACAACTAGGCTCATTCATTTACATATTACCTACAGTACATCTGCAGAGTTGAATAACTGCAACAGAATGCATGTTCTGCAAAGTCCAAAATATTTACTATCTAAGCCCTTTACAGAACAAGTCTGCTGTCCTCTGCTCTAAAGTAATTAATAAAAAGGGAAGAGAATTAAGCATGCATGAATCTTTATGAATAAAGGACACAAAATCTGCATTTAGTCCCCAAATTCTGATGATCTTCAATTCTAGAATTTAGCACAGAATTTTAAAATAGAAGGCACAGAAATTCATGACTAAAATTTATCAACATGCTGCTGCTGTCATTTCACATGAACCCAAGGCTGCTAAAATAGGTGAACTATTAAATTTAAAATGCTTAGTATAAAATTTTATAAAAGACAAAGTTTTTTTTTCTCCAAAGTTTATAACTTTTTGGACTTTGTGGGATTTAGAACTTTAGAAGAAAAATCTTTGAGGTTATTTTAATAAGATCAGCAAACATACTCATCCACATGATGAAGAATAAAATTAAGAGATTTTTTAGAATGGCCACCTGTCTTTCTACAGCAGAATGACCTCATCCAAAACCCCAATTGTACAGTCTTCTTCTACTGACAGGAGGGAGCAACATGTGAGTGACTAGTTGTTAAAGAAGACATGGAAATATGGAGAAGAACCTTCCTCGCAGTAACCCAGGTAATCAAAGCCAAAAATTCCCTGATACTTCTGCCAAAAAGCTGCAGTCCCATTTCCAGCCAAATACCAACATGCTTCCAGAAAACAGTGAATACTTACTTGAGCTGTAAGCAGAGTTGTCAAGGACACATCTGCTCGCTCTTCAGTGATATAGGTCCTTGGTTTTCCTTCCCAAAGTGCACAGTCTTCCAGGTCCATTAGCTTCACCTGAGATTTTGACAAGCCTGGAAGGCGAGTTCCCTGTTGCTGCTGCTGCTGCTGCTGCTGTTGCTGCTGCTGCTGCTGCTGCTGCTGCGCCGGCCGTAAACTAATCTGCTTTGGAAATGCATTTTCATCTAAAGTTGGTACAATAAAGTTATTCACCTGATTATCTGAGATGGTGGCTGTAGAATTCTTAGTACTCTTTTCTCCTGGTATCACATGAGTGTGTTTCTGCTTTGGTGAAACAGGGTATGGTAAAATAGATTTATAAGATGCTTTAGTTCGCCCACTGAGTATTGCTTGTTTGTTTTGAGACTTTGCCTTTCGAGAGGCAGTGGATATAGAATGAGGCTTCAGAGAGTAAGAGGTAGAAGCGGAAATAGTAGATTGCTTCTTTAGCACACTATCAAGTGTTCGTACATAGCTGGTACTCTTGGTGGGAAGCTGGTAAACCACAGGAGAAGTGGGGGCATTGGAAGAGAAACCCATGCTTGTTTCCATCAGCTTGCCTTCATTTTCCAAGTATTCATCTAGCTTATCACTACAGAAAGCAGAACGGTTTTTCAGTGAACATTCTGAATTTCCACCTAGAAATAAGGAAATATAAGATACTCAAAGAAATCTAGGACAGATCTTTAAATCTCTAGAAAATGTACTCTAAAAGTCAGGAGTACTGGGCTATAAACTATTGAAACTTCTAAAATATCTCTGCTCAGAAAGGAAACATATGAAACCAAATAAAGAGACTAATATCAGATATTAATTACATGAAAATCCATTCTTTAGTCCCAGAGACCAAATACATTAAAATTCATTCCCTAAAATTATACCTCACCTTTAAATTATGAAATTATATTACATATCGAGCACTGATTTTTGTAGTGTTAACAATACTTAAGTACCATCTTTCTGACAACTTTTGACCTATCTCAGAAACCACAGATAAGTAAAAATGTAACAGTAAAAAAAAATTTACATCACAGCAGATTTCCACAGAATGCCAAAAGATTCTTTAAGAGACAAAAGTCCTCACAGTGTGATATAAAATGGTAGGGAAAAGAGAAAGCCGCCCAAAGAGTATAACATTTAGTTTTTAAGGAATTAAAAAATAAGTATGGTAAAAGGTCAAGCATTACATTGTTAAAACACTCTGCAAAGACTCAAAGGTGAGAGAGACTATTTTGGACAAATAGGTACACAGAGTCTAATCTAAAATGCTTGGATGAGAAATTCACTTTGAATTAAAAGACTATCAAAAACTACTACACAGCTCTAAAAGTATAAAGTTCTGAAATGATACTTGAGAATGATGCTTTCTGTAACTGTAGAAATAACAAAAGAAAATGCAGCTTAAAAAATGGGGCGACTATGAAGCTTGACACAGTTAAGGACTGAACCCCAGGGTGTGGCTATGGGGAAAACAAAACTCAGCAAGATAATTATTTTTAGTTCAGTTTGAAAGCATGGACAGAACAGATTTAAAAAAAAAAAAAAAAAAAAAGTCAACCAAGACTTTTTTTATGTGACAGAGTTTCACTGTATAGCCCAAGCTGGCCTGGAACTTGCTCTGTTGGGCCACACTGGCCTTGAACTTATGCCCATCTTCCTGACTCAGGCTCCCAAATGCTAGAATTATAGACGTGCACTACAATGCCCATCGTTCTAAGAATTACTTTTAACAAGAAGTTTTGGTTACATGTTTCAGAATATATTTAGACTTAAAAAAAAAAATTACCAGCTAGACATAATAGCAATTTACATAACTGCAGCACTTGGGGGAGGCTGAGGCAGGAGGACTGAGAGTTCAAGGCCAACATGAGGTAGATAGTGAGACTCTGTCTCAATAAACAAAAATCAACCAAACAAACAAAAAACCCAAACAAAACATAACTAATTACCATCATTCCTAGACGCAGAAGCACTATGAAATTTTCCTCTCCATCCCTTGATCTTAGTGAAGTCATTGGTCTTCCCTGTCCTAGAAACAAAGGGGAACCCAGCATCTATAAAAGAAAGAGATGATCAAAATTCTAGGAAGCCAATGATAGTTCAAATTACTAAGACTTTATCTCAAAAGCATAAATTGTTTATGAATGCCATACCAAAAGACAAAAGATTTACCTCAAAATATCCTTAAGTGTCCTCAACACAGGTAACTTCTTTATCTAAATCACAAACAACCTAAAGTTTAAATAAGAAACATAATGTCTGACTTTACAAATGCAATACACTTACCAGGAGAAGCAGGGTTGGTGCCTGTAATATTCCAAAAAGGAAAGCTACTGGCTGGAGCCAAAGGTAGCTGTACTCCCAAGTATTTAAGATCAATGCTCATTGTTGGATCCACTGAATTCAATTTTAAGCCCACTATAAGAAAAAAGAACCACAAATCATATTATCTCCCTGTTTTTTTCTTTTTTAATCTTTGGCTAGGAGAGAAAGGAGATAACAGAGATTAAAGGGGATGATGAAAAGACAAAAATGATGAAATAAACAGTGACAGACTCACTTTAAGGGAGCCCCATAATCTGTACCTTCTAGTACTCCATATTTGTGTTACCTCACCCCCTTGAGTGTGGGTAAGGCCTGTGATTTGTTTCTAATCAATAAGATGTAGCAAAGGAGATGGGGCTATATATGATTATTTGTATATGATCACTTAAGAGTGTAGCACTCATCTTGTTAGAGCTGCAAAGAAATAATTCTGCCAACAAGCTGAGGGAAAGTAGAAGCAGATCCCTTCCAACCAAGTCTCTGATAATAGAGACCTTGACAATGTCTTGATTGCAGTGTCCAATGAGCCTAAGCAGAGGACACAATGAAGTTATGCTCAGATTGCTGATCTACATAATATGTGAATGTATAGTTAGTTTGCAGCAATTCATTAAACAACAATAGAAACAAGTACAGCAAAATCTGGATTTTTCATTCTTCAGCCTCTTGTCCAGAGAGCTTTTTGTTGCCTCTAATACAAACTTGCCTGCAACCACACCACTATGGCGTCTGATCCCATCAGATCTCAGAAGCTAAGCAGGTTGAGGCTGGTTAGTACTTGAATGGGAGACCACCTGGGACACCAGGTGGTGTAGGCTTGGGAGAAGGACCTGGCAGCCCACTCCCAACAAAACAATTAGCCACTGAAAACCCTATGAATAGCAGAGAAGCACTGATATACTGCCAGGCATGGCACAGTGTCAGAGAGGGTTTTATCTATTGTATATAGGGCAGCTATGAGTCAGACCGACTCCACAACAACATAAACTTGCCATAGACTGAGTTTTTGGCCTGATTATAGCTGTTTCTCTAGTTAAATATGACATTATGGTTAACCATGCCCATAAAAATGATGTCTTTATTTGTAAGTTAGGAAGCAATTTTCGGGAAAGCATTTAATCTAAATTTGCTGGGTATGGTAGCACATGCCTATAGTCCCAGCTACTCAGGAGGCTGAGGCAGAAGATCACAGGTTCAAGGCCAGAAACTGGCCTGCACAATGTAGTGAGAACCTGTCTTAAAGTATAAAAAAGGAGCTGAGGGTACAGCTCAGTGGTGGAGCACTTGCCTAGCATGAATGAGGTCATGGGCTCAACCCTCAGTATTACAAAAATAATAAAAAATGGCAAATTTTAACAAACTTTGAGCCAAAAGGAATTCAAAGTATCAAGTATAATAGGAAAACCATAAAAAGTTATAAGTTAAATATAAAAAAAGTCAGGCAAAAGTAGGCAGGTTGGCACACATCTGTAATCCCAGCACTAGGGAAGCTGAGGCAGGAAGATCATGAGTTCAACGCCAGCCTGGGCTATACAGCAAGACACTGGCTCAAAAACTTAAATAAAAACAAAAATCATAGACATAGGTTTCCACTCAAAAATTCAGACAGTACTAGTTCCCTAAAAGCTGAAGATATCAGGCAGGTTATAAACCACAAATTCTTATAGCTTAATTTGCATATAGAATAGAATCTATCTGAACACAGAGAATCTATCTAACACATAGAATCTATCTGAACAAAAGATAGCTATTCTGTTTTAGTCTGTAATTCTATTTTTTTTAAATCAACATTTTTATTTATCATGTCTATGTAGCCACATAGTGTGGTTAAACATCAATAAAATGTTCTTTCCTCAAATTTCCAATCATCAGGGGGAAATAGCATTATAAGTCAAAAAAACTGGTTTCTATTATTTACTATTTCTTAAATAAAATATTATATGAGCTAGATTTCTGTTAACTTTGGTTTCCTCAACAGTTAGATGAACATCAACCTATGACACTCAGCTTTGAGAACATAGTTTACCTTCTCTATAACACAGATGGTATTAGATATAGGGTATTTCTCCAGCCTCAAGAACTTTAGTGTTATGTTTTCCCAACTAAGTCATTATTAATTACACTAAGGAAAATAAGTCCTGTGAGAGGTAAACTAAAAGAAACAAAAGGCCCAAGAGAGACTGGTAAAACTACCAAAAATGAGTTAAGAATAAATAGGAATTGGTCTGGGGAGGTAGCGCAGTGGTGGAGCACCTGCCTAGCATACATGTGGCCCTTTTTTCAAACCCAGCACTACAAAAAATAAAAAATAAAATTAAAAATTTTTCAAAAAGTATGAATTAACTATGAAAGGAGGAGAAGAAAGCCAGGTGCAGTGGTGCATGCCTATAATCCCAGAGACTAAGGAGGTGGGGGCAAAAGGATCACAAGTTCAAGGCCAGAGGCAGCCTATGCAATTTAGCAAGACCCTGTCTCAAAATAAAAAGTAAAAAATGGGCTAGGGGTGCAGTTCAGTGGTAGGTGAGGAGATATGCAACAATAAAACAGAAGGGGAAAAAGCCCAAAACACAACTTTAGTTCACACCTTGAAAAGCTGAGTACTACACAGATTACAGGCTTAACTATTTAAGGAAATAAAACCGCGTGTACCTATAACTCCAGCTACTCAGGAGACTGAGGCCAAAGGATCATGAGTTCAAGGCCAGGGGCAGCCTCCACAATTTAGTGAGACTCTGTCTCAAAATAAAAAAATTAAAATGGGGCTGGGAGTGTGGCTCACTGGTGCAGCACCTGCTTAGCATGAGCAGGCCCTGGGTTCTACTGCTAGTACTGGCGATAAAAACAAAAAGGAAGCAAAAGAATGAAGCTGAATTTTTTTCTTTTTTTGGGGGGGTGGAGTCTATGCTGTTACCCAGATTGGTCTTGAACTCTTAGGCTGAAGTGATCCTGCTGCCGCAGTCTCCTAACTGGCTGGGCCTACAAGCACACCTCACCATGCCCAGATTGCATTTTAATAAATTTCACCAACTTTAGAATTATATACAAACATGCATCAAATGTAGAATCTGTAAACCAGATGATGAAAAGTAATGGCTTAAACAAGGACTGCATCTCAGTGGTAGACTGCTTGCCTAGCATGTATGAGACCCTGGATTCAATCCCCAGCACTGCAAAAGAGGGGAAAATAAAAAGAAAAAAGAAAATGGAGAAGAAGAGAGGAAAGAGAGGGGTGGGGAAGGGAATCGGGGAAATAGAGACAAGGAGGTAAGAGGAGGGGAGAGGAAGTGAGAAGTGAGGAGAAGAGTAATGGTTCACAAAAATAAGCTGGGAAAGATGGCACATGCCTAAAATCTCAGTGATTTAGGAGGCAGAGGCAGGAAGATCATAAATTCAAGACCAGTTGTTAGGTGCCGTCGAGTCGGTATCCAACTCATAGCAACCCTCTGTACAACAGGGGAAACACTATTGTCAGTGCTTCTCTGCTGTTCATAGGGTTTTCAATGGCAGATTGATTTTTGGGAGGGGGTTGCCAGGTCCTTCTCCCAAACCTACAGCTTCTGGTGTTCCCAGGCTGTCTCCCATCCAGGTGCTAACCAGGCCCGACCCTGCTTAGCTTCCGAGATCTGGTGGGATCGGATACCACAGGGCTATAGCTGCAGGCTTCAAGGCTAGAGGTAACCTATATAAATTAGAGACCCTGTCTCAAGATAAAAAGTAAGAAAGGGGTTAGGGGTGTTGCTCCGTGGTAGAGCGTGTGCAAAGTACATGCAAGGCCCTAGACAGCAACCCTTCGGTACTGGGGGAAACAAAAAAATTAGGCAGGGCATGGTGGCACATACGTGTAATTCCAGCAACTCGGGAGGCAGAGTCAAGAGGATCACAAGATTGAAGCCAGAGGCAGCCTGTGTAACTTAATTAACACCTTGACTCAAAAAATTAAAAAAATGGGCTGGGGGAGCAGCCCAGTGGTAGAACACTTGCTAAGTATATGTGAGGCCTTGGGTTCAACTCTCAAATATTGGGGAGGGGGAATTCCCTGTGAAGCCAACCACCACGGCACACACCTGTAATCTGGGCAACATGGGAGGCAGAAACAGGAGAATCACAAGTTCGTAGCCAGAGGCAACCTGTGCAATTTAGCAAGATCATGTCTCAAAATTAAAAAATGACATCTGAGTGTGTAGCTCAGTGGTAGAGTACTTGCCCAGCATGTGGATTCAACCCCCTAGTATTGGGGTGGAAAAAAGAAGAAAAAGATGATGCCCCTTGTGTTTCACAAAGTCTAACTCTATACCCCCAAACTCAAGCTAATTTACATCACTCATTTGACTTTGAATTTCCCATTCCACCAAGAAAATGATTACAAATTTGACTAAAATGTCCTTAATAAAAGCAAAAAAGTAAAACTTTGGCCAATGAGGAAACAACAGGCAGAGAAACTAGCCCAAAAAGACTGACTATGAACACTAAATTTATTTAATTCTGGAACTAAAACAAATGTGGGTATCTAATTTTAAAACATGATATTAATGTCATAATATTTCTATATTATTAAAGTACAGTATAAAACTAACAGAAAACAGAAGTAGAAGAGAAAAAAGATAATTAGGTTAATCGGTAAGAGGAAATCTGAGAATATTACTGAAATAAAATATCAGAAGTAAAAAGCTGACAATAAACAATAATAAACATTGTTATAAATCAGACTGGAGATGTAGCTCAGTGATCGAGTGTTTGCCTAGCATACCCTGGGTTTGATACCTAGCACATTTTTAAAAAATGGAAAAAAAAAAAAAAAAAAAAACCACCTCTTTATTCAGAAGTGATGGTGCACACCTGTAATCCCAAAATTTGGGAGGAAGAGGCAGGAAGATCTCAGCAAGTTCAAGGTTGGTATAACCAGGCCAGCCAGGGCTACATGGTGAGACCCTATCTCAAAAAAGCAAAACCAACCAACAAAAAAACCCAACTCTTGGCCCAGAACATGCATTGGCAAATGCCTGCAATTCCAGCAACTCAGGAGACTGATGCAGGAGGATCACAAGTTCGAGGCCAGCAATTTAGTGAGACCTTGTCTGAAAATTTTTAAAAAATGGAGCTGGGTGTGGTGGTACATGCCTATAATCCCAGCAGTGGAGTGGCAAAGGTAGGAGGATCATCCAGAGGCAGAGAGATCATCAATTTGAGATCACACTGGGCCACATAGTGAGTTCCAAGGCCATTCTGGGATATAACATGAGACCCTGTCTCAAAAACCCCCAATAATAATAATAATAATAACTATAATTATTATTATTAATTAAATACTGCAAATGGGGCTAGGAGTGAAAGCTCAGTAAAAAAGAACTTCCTTAGCACGTGTAAGGCCCTGGGTTTAATGTCCCTAGTATTAGGGGACGGGAGAGTTCTTCCTTTATGAATCAACTTTTTGAAAGTTTATTATGTCCAGACTCTCAAGTACAAGATCTACTATATAATGTAAAGAACTAGATAGTCCTCT
>VMDO01019586.1:27609-39430 GCA_007922755.1 Pedetes capensis
AAAAAAAAAAAAAAAAAAAAAAAAAAAAAAAAAAAAAAAAAAAAAAAAAAAAAAAAAAAAAAAAAAAAAAAAAAAAAAAAAAAAAAATCCAATAAACTAATCCAAGAAACATACCTAAAATTAAAGATGTGAGAAACTAAAAATTAGGGCTTGGCCCATAATCTTTCATTATAATGCAAAGAGGAGAAAATTATTATCATGATGATAGTAACTATAGATTTCATTATTGTTAAAAATACACACACAGCCGGGCGCAATGACACACACCTGTAATCCCAGTGGCTTGGGAGGCAGAGGCAGAAGGATTGCAAGTTTGAGACCAGAGGAAGTCTGCGTAATTTAGCGAGACGCTGTCTAAAAAAAAAAAAAAAAACACGTAAAAAAATGGGCTGGGGGTGCAGCTCAGTGATTCAGCACTTGCAGAGCATGTAAGCGCAAGGCCCTGGGTTCAACCCCCAGTACCACCAAACACACACACATACAGAATTAAGCAACATAATCAAGACCAAGATAGTCTACTACAATAGAGATAATAATTAAAATTTTAAGTTAAATTCCCAATGTCACATCAAATATAGGAATTTTGTGTTCGTAGCCATACAATGAGAGCAAAGTATTCTTCTATTTGTACACCTAATATATTTCTAGGTACGTAAAGACAAGTAGGACCCTCCCCTTGAAAAGAAAAGCAAACAAAAGCAACCAAAGTTACAAAGATGGGCCAAGTGTGGTGATGCACACCTATAATCTCAGCAATTTGGGAAGCTAAGGTAGGAGGATTGCCAGTGGCTGCCTATGTAACACAGAGAGACCCTGTCTCAAGAGAAAAAAATTTAAGAATGGGCTCAGGGGTGCAGCCCAGTGGTAAAGTATTTGCAAAGTAAGTGTGAGGACCCTGGGTTCAACCCCTAAGTACTGCAGGGAAGTAGTGGGAGATGAGAAGGGAAATGTTTAAACTGTAGTAAAAGAATGAACAGAGAAAATACTACTTTCTTACCATGATCCAAGTTTTTCCATATATAAGCTATTAGGATAAAAAAACCTAGACATGTTTTTGTTTGTTTATTTGTTCATTTTGCAGTGCTGGGGGTTGAACCCAGGGCCTTGCACCTATATGCTTTGCAAGTGCTGGACCACGGAGTTGCCACCTCCAGCCCACTTTTTTTTTTTTTTTTTTTACTTTTCGGGACAGAGTCTCACTAAATTATACAGACTGCCTCTGGTCTCGAATTTGCAATATTCCGGCCTCCCCCTCCTGAGCTACTGGGATTACAGACGTCCGCCTCTGTGCCTGGCGCAGACCTAGACATGTTTTTAAGTTAATTAGATAAACTGTGGGTGCAGAGAAAAGAAAAATGAAAGCTGAGAGGCACTAAAAGATATCAAGGATGGAAGGGAAGGAAAAAAAAATAGAAAAGGGGGTAGAAACAGAAGTGAAGGAGAGGGAGAAGAGAAGAAATAGAAAAGAAAGAGAACAAAAGAAAACTGGCTTATATATGTTTTAGAGAATTTTACCTTCTTGAAGACCAGGATGTATCACCTGCTTGTGACGAAATGACTTCAGATCTTCTATTAATTCCTTTTCCAACTGAGAAATTCTTGCTCTGCAGTCTACTCACAAAACAATGATAACATAAAATATTGTACACTACAGAAGAATAAATGTTCTATATTTCACTACTGGAGCCCAAACCACAAATAAATGGATTGACAATGTCTGCAACAAAGGGCATAAACATAAATAAGATTGTGTGCCTGTCACAGAATCAGGAAGTGTTTCAATCTGCTGTACATAGGGTCACTATGAGTCAGACTCTACTCGATAGGACCTAACAACAACAACATACTATTATATAATACCTGGGTCATTGGTTGATGCCTGAAGATTAGAAGGTTCTTCTGTTGTCCCATCAACTGTATGAATGTCTAGAGCTTCCTATATATTGAAAATAAAAGTAAAATACAGTTCATATCACTTCTAAAAATTTAAAAACAAATCAGAATTTAAAAATAAGAAAAGATTGAGAGGAAAATACCACCAGATAATAGTGGTAACTCCAAATTTACAGAACAGGAGCAATTTTTCTTCTTACTTTCTGGTATTTTCTCAATGCTCTACATTAGCATTAACGTTATTTTAATAATCAGGGCCTAGGGATACAATACAATAGAGGAACACTTGTCTAGCGCACATAACTCCCTGCGTTTGATCTCCAGCACTGGGGGAAAAAAAGGAGGAAAAAAAGCAAAAACAAACTCAAGAATGGTGTAATATTGGCACTTTGGGAGCCTGAAACAGGAAGATCATGAATTTGCGTCTAGCCTGCGCTACACAGTGAGACCCTGCCTCAAAAAAAAAAAAAAAAAACACACACACACACAACAGAAAAAGGCAAAATCATGTGAATACAGTATCATATTCAGCTAACCTCAAACTGTATTTATACCAATTTGCATCTTCAGTTCTCAGAACCTATACAAAGATAGCTTACTATGCAACTAACAAAGTGGGAGGGAAAGAACAGGTACAAAGAATTAAATATTCAAAATCTGTTTAACCAATTTAAAAATACTAAGATGCTATAAAAATCTACAAGAAAAATAATCTAGTTGAGAGTGAAACTAGTATAGGCCACATAATTATCAATGTGTAAGACAGCACAGCTAGTAAGACTGCTAGTACTTGTTTCTTCAATTTTACCCTACTAATGAGAGAGCGCCTATTGGGTACCACTGTGGTGTCCAATCCCGTCAGATCTTGGAAGCTAAGCAGGGTTGGGCCTGGTTAGTACTTGGATGGGAGACCGCCTGGGTACATCAGGTGGTGTAGGCTTGGGAGAAAGACCTGGCAACCCGCTCCCAAAAAACAATATCCAATGAAAACCCTATGAATAGAAGAGAAGCACTGACAATAGTGTTTCACCTGTGGTATGTGGGGTTGCTGAGTCGGATACCAACTCAACAGCACCTAATAACAACAACAACAACAACAAGAGAGTGCCTATAGCCACACTACTCTGGCATCCCAATCCCGTCAGACCTCAAAGCAAACAGGGCCAAGCCTGGTTAGTACTTGGATGGGAGACTGCCTTGGGAACACCAGGTGCTATAGGTTTGGGAGAAGAACCCGGCAGCCCACATCCAAAAAACAATCAGCCAATGAAAATGCTATGAATAACAGAGAAGCACTGATATACTGCCGGGCATGGAACAGTGTTAGGGAGTGTTTTATCTGTTGTACGTAGGGTCATTATGAGTCAGACCCAACTCCACAGCACCTAACGAGAGAGTGGGAGGGATAAGGTGTCCCAAAAAAGTCAGTGGACTTTTCATGTATTTTAAAGCCTTCTTAAAGACTATAATGATGAAAACTCAAGTAAAATCCAAAGCTTAAAAATAAATTAGCTGCTGGGTGTGGTGGCACACGCCTGTAATCCCAGTGGCTTGGGAGGCGGAGGCAGGAGGAGCGCAAGTTCAAGACCAGAGGCAGTCTGCGTAACTTAGTGAGACCCTGTCTCAAAAAAGTAAAAAAAAAAAAAAAAAAAAAAGGGCTGGGGGTACAGCTCAGTGGTGGAACACTTGCAGAGCATGCAAGCGCAGGGCCCTGGGTTCAAACCCCAGTACCACAAAAAAAAAAAAAAAAAAGTAAATAAAAATAAATAAATAAATTAGCTAACACTGAAAAATCATGGACTGAGTTCTAAGTAAACATAATTTTTAAGGTTTATTTCAAACAAAATGTTAAGTGATGCCTGTAAACTAAACCAAACATTATGGAGACATTTCCCCTGCTTACACTTCCTCACAAATTGATACATTCACAAAACTACATGCTAAAGTTTGCTAGCCAATATACAAATCAAGAATGACTAACTGGCCTTAAAAACAATGCTGCAATCCTACCTTTGATTCAAAGGAAACAAAGAGAACACCATCCACATCTTCCAGATCAGGCTTCACATCAGAAAAGGTATTCCCAGTGCCTATAGGGGTGTTCTTTGTAGAAGTTAAAGACTTTCCTGTGTTTTTAGGTGGTCGCCCTGCCTTAGAGAGTTTTAATTTTCGAGGTCTTCCTCTTTTTCCAGGGGCATTTGGAGAAGCATTTTGATTAGCATTCACAGTCTTTGGAGTCACTGCAATCTTAAGCATAGTTGTTTGCTTTCTGCCCAAGTCCTCTTTTCCTAAAAATGAGTCCCCAGATGAACACTTTGAATTGTCATGTATTCTTTCTGAGCTAATGTTGTCAAATATATCAGGGTATTTCCACTGAGATTCTTTAAGTAAGGGGTATTTTTGTATCACTTGAAGATCTGGTGAATGTTTTCTAAGGCCATCTTCTGATTCCTTGCCTAAGCAGAAGCTAGTCACACTGGAATTTTCAATGTACGTAGGCAAATATTCTAAATCTGCCAACATGGATTTATCCTTCCGAGATGTGGAAAGCATGTTATCAGGCAGTTCCGAAATCTTCACTGTGCTTTTGGTGACAGCACAGGGCTCCAGATAGACTACTGGCATCTTTCCAGTGTCTAATTTGAACATTTTAGCTTTAGCAACACCTGATGGACTGCTTGGTTGCCATTTAGAAGATGAATGGTCAGCTTCTAGGCTATCAACTTTATTGTGCCTTTTTAGTTGTTTCTCTAATATAGGATCATCATCACTGTTTGAGTATACATCCGTTTCTTCATCTGTTTCCTCCTGTTTCACAGTGATCCCTTCTGGGTATTCACCAAGTTCATAGTCATAATCATCTAGAGGTTCCTCTTTAATTACAACATTAAAGTTTCCATTTGGGTCTAATGGTGAGGCAATATGGGAACCATCTTCAAAATTGTTGGCCACAAGACTAGAGAGATAGGAGAGCGATAAAAAGTACAGAACTATCCATAAACAAGACTTAAAGAAGAATAAAAAGTTCTTAAAACAAGTAACATGTCAGATTTCATGGGCCACTCCTCAATAACACTCTATATAACCTAACAAGGTTTTCAAAAGCAGTTAATCAACATTACACTTGGACATATTTTGTTAATTTTTCATACAAGATACAAAAAGTAAAGTTTCTGCTTATCATTATGCTAAAATGTAGGTACATTATAAGACTTATTTACCTTTAAGCTGGGAGTAGTGGTGCATGCCCATAATCCCAGCACCAAGGAAACTGAGGCAGGAGGAGCAATGTGAATTCAAGACCAGCCTGGTCTATATAGTGAGTTCCAGGCAAGCCTGGGCTACATACACAGCAAAATCATCTCAAAAAAGATTTACTTACCTTTAGGTAGTTTTCAAACAAACTCATTTCGAAAATAGGCTGGGAATGACCCAGTATCAAACTCTTAAAAATCCACACACTAAACTGAGATAAAAAGATGGCTAATTCGAGGCAGGAGGCAGCCTGTGCAACTTAGCAAGACCCTAACGCAAAATAAAAAGGGGGATGAGGAGCTGGGCACCACAGCATATGCCTGTAATTCCAATGACTTGGGAAGCTGAGGCCAGAGGATCGTGAGTTCAAGGCCAGAGGCAGCCTGTGCAATTTGGTGACACCCAGTCTCAGTAAAAAAATAAAAAATAAAGGGGCTGGGGGTTGCTGTTTAGTGGTGAGGTACTTGCCTAGCATGTGTGAGGCCCTAGGTTCAAGCTCCCAATCCTTATTGGAAAAAAGAAAATTACACCCACTATCAATTGCCAAAAAGGCAAAAACCATGTCCACCGCAACTAGGAATTGCAATAAACTAGGAAAGGGTTTCCAAATGGAAGTTCATTTCTGTGTTCGGAATAAAATTCACATAACAAAAAACTTAACATATTAACCACATTAAAGTATAATGGTTTTTAGTACTTTCACAATGTTGTTGACAGATGTTTTTTCACCTTTAAAACTGAAAAACTCACTCTCTGGGGCAAGGAGTATGACTTGGGGGTAGAATGCTTGTCTAGTATGTCTGAAGTCCTGGGTTTGATCCCCAGAACCAAAAGAAAAAGAAAAAAGAAAAGAAAAGAAAAAAGAAAGCACTTTTAATGTAAAGAATTCACCACTAATTCTTCCAAAACAAAAGGGCAGGGTAGCTGAAGGCAAGTATATATAACCAAGATAGATTCTGTATAATTCACTTAAAAAACACTACGAATAACTGGTTTCCCCTTCCTCTCAATTTATCCACTGAAAGAATAAAAACAGTACCAATGTATCTTGAGGATATGGTAGGACTAAAGAATTAGGTTAATTACCTAGGATTTCACATTAAGTGGTAGAGGAATTAGAGTTCTCAGATATGGAAATATTCAAACTCTTAATCTCTGCACCTCTTATCCCTCCCCCCACCGAAGTACCTACATGAGCCAAAATGTTCACAATACAAAAAGGCAGAAGAAAAATTGCTTTGAGAAAAACTACGCATACCCAAAACACAAATTACAATATATAACAAAGTAGGATAGTTGGCATACTTTTATTCACTTCAAAGTCTATCACTAAAGATACGATTTATTGATGGAGGTGTTTAGCTCAGTGGTAGACTGCTTGCCTAGCACATATAAAGCTGAGGGTTTGATCCCCAGCACACATACATGCACACACGTGCCCACATATGATTTATGTAAACAACATATTTAGGTCTGATCAATTCACAATAAAGCAGGCAAGTTTCCATTTCCAATAGTGTACAGTATCTCACAGCAGAACAATCCTCCATTTAGAACTAGAAAAACTAGACTTCAAAGGGTTTTTTCTCAAAATATCTTTTTAAATCCACTGAACAGGCTAACCACAGTGCTGCATGCCTCTAATCCTAGCAAATCGGGAGGCTGAGGCAGAAAGATTGTGAATTCAAGGCCAGAGGCAGCCTAACTTAAAGATATAAGAGGAGCTTTAGGTGCAGCCCCATGGGAAGAGCACTTGCAATGTATGTAGGTTCAACTCTCAAGTACCAGGAAAAAAAATGAAATTAAAAAGTGAAATCCACTGTATACATCAAAAAGCCAGCAAAGCAGTGAAGACTAAAGTCTTGCTCCTAAAGGGGCAAGAACACAAAAAAGAGAAATTTAATAGATACCAAATCATTCAGGCACTTTTACACACAATATCTTTTTCTTTTTTTACACGCAATATCTTTATTTCTGAAAATACCTTCCTGTTCTCAGTCCAACAGAATACATTTCCCACACTAATCTATCATTAATGAAGTACTAATTTTTTCACTAACTCCATGTCACTGTATAAAACTCAAATATCTCATATGCACAAGCAACCATTACATGAACATTTAGTTACTTGTTTGCTCATGTATCATCTACTTAAGACTTTAACCTTACCCACACACAAAAGATCTTAACCTTACTCAAAAATCCTTCAGTGGAGACTTCCACTTTCTGGTTAGAATGTAGAAGATCAAAGACCATCACTTTTGCTGTAACAATGAGAAAACATCAAATAAGCCAAAGTAGTAAAGATTTGTAGAAGAAATAAAACCCATAAAGCATTGCTGAAACACATTAAAGATGGACATATTAAATGGAAAAATACTTCAGGCTTACTGCTGAAAGATTTAATATCAGTAAAACAGCAATAATTCCCAAAATGATCCACAAATTCAATGCAATCACTGCCAAAATCCCACATGGGGTTTTTGAAGAAATTGACAAATGGATCCTAAATTACTACCAAAAAGTCAAAACATTCTTTGAAATTAGGAACAAAATTCTCAAGACTCACATTTCTGAATTCCAAAACTTACTGCAAAGCTATAGTTATCAAGGAAGTTTAAATCTGGCATAAGGTTAGATACATAGATCAACTAACAAAGCTATGGATCCAAAAATAAAAGTCCATGTATATGCCAATTGATTTTCAATTGCCAAGAGTGCCAAGACAATTCAATGATGAAAAATGGTCTTTACAACACTTCAGACTATGTCCACAGTCAAGATGTAGAAAGCAACCTTACTGTCCATCAACTCATGAATTAAAAAAAATATATGGCAAGATCTATGCAACAGATTTGACAATAAAAAGGAACAAAGTACAGATACATGCTATAAGATGGATAAACCTTGAAAACATTTTGACAAGTAAACCAAACCTGGCACAAAATACAATCTATTATATGACATTCACAAGTGATGTTCAGAACAAACAAGTCTATAGAGACAGAAAGGAGATGAGTGGCAGTACAGCATTGGGTAAGTGGGAGGGACTGAGGAAAAATGAGGACTACTGGAGTAGCACCCTAGCATGGGTTCCCACATGATCTCGGAAGCTAAGCAGGGTCAGGCTAGTTAGTCCTTGGATGGGAGACTGCCTGGGAATACCAGGTGCTGGAGGGTGAGGGGGAAAGGACCTGGTAATCCACTCTAGAAACAATCCACCACTGAAAACCCTATGAATAGCAGAGAAGCACTGACAATAGTACCTGGCATGCACAGTGTCAGGGAGTGTTTCATTCTGTTTTATATATACAGGTGCTAGAGTGGGACCTTGGGATTTAGCTCAGTTGGTAACCAAGAGCACTGCACTGTAGTCTCTGAGGTCCCGAGTTCAATTCCCAGCAACACAAAAATGGGAGAAGGGCCTGGCAATCCACTCCCAAGGCAATCCTGAAACAGTCATTGAAAACCCTATGAGGGTTGCTATGAGTTGGATACTGACTTGATAGCACCTAACAACAACAACAACAAGAATGGGACCTGACTTGTCAGCACCTAACAACAACAAAGGGGGCCAAGAGGTTTCTTTCTGGGGTAATGAAAATGTTCTAAAACTAATTGTGATAATTAGTGTACAACTCTGTGAATGTACTGAAAACTGCTGAATTGTATACTTTAAAATGGGTGAATTTTATGGTATGTATCTTAATTTTTTTAAGTTAAAAAAAAGCAAGAACTACTAAAGGAAGTCCTCTTGACTGATAGGAAACAAACCAACATGAAAGCGAATGCAGGAACTAATAAAAAAAAAAAACAGGAAAAACAAATACCTCAATAAATATAAAAGGCTTTTTCTTATATTTAAATGAAACTGCCATGGTTTGAATCTAAAATGTCTCCCAAAGGCTATGTGTTTTAACATTTGGACCCTAGCTGATGGCACTGTTTGTAGAGGCTATGGAAATTTTGGGCCTGCAGCTGTACCACTGTGGCATCTGATCCCCTCAGATCTCGGAAACTGAGCAGAGTATGATTAGTACTTGGATGGGAGATCACCAGGGAATATAGAGTGCTGTAGACTTGGGAGAAGGACCTGGAAGCCTACTCCCAAAAAACAATCAGCCTGTGAAAACCCTATGAATACCAGAGAAGCACTGACAATAGCGTTTTGTCTGTTGTATAGGGTCACTATTAGTTGGACACTGACTCGAAAGCACCGCACCTGACCTAACCTGATGGAAATTTTGGTAGGTGGGACCTAGCTTTGTGGAAATGAGTTACTGGGAGACAGGCCTTTGAAAGTTTTTACCCACACGAACTACCCTGGTCTCTCTCTGCTTCCTGCCCCACCATGCCAGGAGGTCACCTGCGACCAGCCCAGCCACCCGCCCAGATGTCTGCCCTGCCACCACACTTCTTTCCCTCCTCTAACTAAATCCTCTAACTTTAAATCCCTAATAAATATTTTCCTCCCATAACACTGCTTCAGTCAGTTTTTCTGTACACCGACAATAGTTAACTAATATAGATGCTGGCTGTATAAAGTAAACAAAATAACAATATTTGACTGGCATGATGGCGGATGCCTGTAATCCCCCTCTTGAAAGTCTGAGGCAGGACTGTGGACTGTGAGTTTGAGGCCAGCTTGGGCTATATAGCCAACCTGAACTATACAGAGACTCTGTCTCAAAAACAAAAAACCATTTATTAACGTTTATGTATCATGTAAGGACATTAGCTATATATCATACAAATTGTACTTGATAAATTAAGGATACATATAGTACTCCCCCCACATGTCTGTCAGCACTGTGGGGGCTTGTGTGTTGCAATGAGGCTGAGAGCTCTGCCACTGGTACCTCAGATATGAGCAAGGTTACCCATGGTGGACAGGTTTTCAGCTGAGCTTCCAGACTAAGACAGACTAGGGAGTAGGCAACAGCAAACCACTCCTGAAACAACTAGCCATTGAAAACCCTATGAATAGCAAAGAAACACTGTCAGATATAGTCCTGGAAAATGAGGCCCCCAGGTTGGAAGGCACTCAAAAGACTACTGCGGAAGAGTTGCCTCCTCAAAGGAGTCTACCGTGATGACGGAAATGGAGTAAAGCCCCAGGGACCTCCATCTGCTGATGTGGCACGACTCAAAATGAGGAGAAACAACTGTAAACATCCATTAATAACTGGAACATGGAATGTACGTAGTATGAATCTAGGAAAATTAGAAATCGTTAAAAGAGAAATGGAGCGCATAAACATTGACATTCTAGGCATCAGTGAGCTAAAATGGACCGGCATAGGCCATTTTGAGTCAGACAGTCATATGGTCTACTATGCTGGGAATGATAAACTAAAGAGAAATGGGGTTGCATTCATCATCAAAAAAGACATTTCAAGATCTGTCATGGAATACAATGTTGTCAGTGATAGAATAATATCCATACGCCTACAAGGAAGGCCAGTTAATATGACTATTATTCAAATTTATGCACCCACCACTAAGGCCACAAATGAAGAAAGGGAAGACTTCTATCAGCTTTTGCAATCTGAAATAGATCAAACATGCAATCAAGACATACTGATGATCACTGGTGACTGGAATGCAAAGGTTGGAAACAAACAAGAAGGCCCAGTAGTTGGAAAATATGGTCCTGGTGACAGAAACCAAGCTAGAGATCACATGATAGAATTTTGTCAGACCAATGACCTTTTCATTACAAATACATTTTTTCAACATCATAAATGGAGACTATACACATGGACTTCACCAGATGGAACATACAGGAATCAAATTGACTACATATGTGGAAAGAAATGATGGAAAAGCTCTATACAAAATGTCAAAACAATACCAGGTGCTGACTGTGGATCAGACCATCAACTCCTCATATGCAAGTTCAAACTGAAGCTGAAGAAAATTAGAACAAGTACATGAGAGCCACGGTATGACCCTGAGTATATCCCACCTGAGTTCAGAGACCACCTCAAAAATAGATTTAATGCATTAGACACAAATGATAGGAGACCAGAAGAGTTGTGGCAGGACATAAAAGATACCATTCAAGAAGAAACAAAAAGTTCTTAAAAAGACAAGAAAAAAGAAAAGACCAAATTACATGTCAAAAGAGATGCTGGAACTTGTCTTGAACATCCTGGAGCAGCTAAAGTAAAAGGAAGACATGATGAAGTTAAGGAACTAAACAGAAGATTTCAGAAGGCAGCTCGAAAAAACAAAAACAAATATTATAATGACATGTGCAAGGAGCTGGAGGCAGAAAACCAAAAGGGAAGAACACGCTCTGTGTTTCTCAAGCTTAAGGAAGTGAAGAAAAAATGCAAGCCTCGAGTGGCAGTAGTGAAAGATTCTACAGAGAAAATATTAAATGATGCAGGAAACATCAAAAGAAGATGGGAAGAATACAGAGTCATTATACAAGAAAGAATTGGTAGATGACCAACCATTCCAAGAGACTGCATATGAAGAGGAACCAATGGTGTTGAAGGACGAAGTGGAAGCTGCCTTGAAAGAACTGGCGAAACACAAGGCTCCAGGAATTGATGGGATACCAATAGAGATGTTTCAACAAACAGATGCAGCACTGGAGGTGTTAACATGTTTGTGCCAACAGGTTTGGAAAACAGCTACTTGGCCAACTGACTGGAAGAGATCC
>VMDO01019587.1:0-39329 GCA_007922755.1 Pedetes capensis
TTTTCCAACTACTGGGCCTTCTTCTTTGTTTCCAACCTTTGCATTCCAGTCACCAGTGATTATCAGTATGTCTTGATTGCATGTTTGATCTATTTCAGATTGCAGAAGCTGATAGAAGTCTTCCCTTTCTTCATTTGTGGCCTTAGTGGTGGGTGCATAAATTTGAATAATAGTCATATTAACTGGCCTTCCTTTTAGGTGTATGGATATTATTCTATCACTGACAACATTGTATTTCATGACAGATCTTGAAATGTCTTTTTGATGATGAATGCAACCCCATTTCTCCTTAGTTTGTCATTCCCAGCATAGTAGACCATGTGATTGTCTGACTCAAAATGGCCTATGGCAGTCCATTTTAGCTCACTGATGCCTAGAATGTCAGTATTTATGTGCTCCATTTCTCTTTTAATGATTTCTGATTTTCCTAGATTCATACTACTTACATTCCATGTTCCAATTATTAATGAATGTTTACAGTTGTTTCTCTTCATTTTGAGTCATGCCACATCAGCAAATGGAGGTGCCTGGGGCTTTACTCCATTTCCATCATCACGGTAGATTGTACTTTGAGGAGGCAACTCTTCCCCAGTAGTCTTCTGAGTGCCTTCCAACCTGGGGGCCTCATTTTCTGACATTATATCTGACAGTGTTTCTTTGCTATCCATAAGGTTTTCAATGGCTAGTTGTTTCAGGAGTGGTTCGCCAGGTCCTACTCCCTAGTCTGTCTTAGTCTGGAAGCTCAGCTGAAAACCTGTCAACCATGGGTAACGTTGCTCATATCTGAGGTACCAGTGGCAGAGCTCTCAGCCTCATTGCAACACACAAGCCCCCACAGTGCAGCAAACTGACAGACGTGTCTCTATATGTAGAAGAAAAGAAATGAAGACAGAGATATGCCACAAAGCGTCTGATCGAACAAGACTTGCAAAGTTATTCCCAGTTTTTTTCAATAGATCATATACTCTTTGTCCTCCCCGTGACCTTCTCTAGCATTAAAAATGCACAGTCTTCCCTGATTCTTTGGAGGTTCATTTCTGAAGATCCCTGGGTCATATGAAACTATTAAATAAATGAATACACTGCCAAATGATAAAATTACAACAAATGTAAAGATTGACTTTTATTGATGATTCTAGAAATGGGCAACATTTCATTCTATAAAATCATTGTTCTGATGAGCCAAACAGATGTGTTTGGCTTTATAGGTACATTAGTTGCTGAGATTCTCCTTGTTTTTTTTTTTTGTTTGTTTTTTGGTTTTGGAAAGCTGGCTTGTTTCAGGTTAATTTGATTACATGACATTCAGCACAAGTGACACCATTCTGTCTGGTTTGGTCTGTTGGACCCTAGTGCAAGTTATTGGTGTTGGCATGGGCTGTGGAGTAGGTTTGACTCATAGTGAGCCTCATAGGGTTTTCAAGGGCTGATTGTTTGGGGATGGCTTTAGGAATGGATTGCCACAGCCTCCTCCAGTTTTGCAGTCCTGGGTATCAAGTGTGGGTCTTCAGAGACTGCAGAGCAGCACTCTACCAATTGAGCTAAACCCCAGCTGAAAGCCTAGTCCAAAACAATTGCACTCCAGCAAATCTTGTTTAGCAGTAACAACAACAATTTGTCTTTTGTTGTAGGGTCCTTACCCATGGGCTTAGCAATGGGTGAAGAAACAAACTTTCCTCCCTTACAAAGGCATAAGAGAAGTGTGTTAGTCCGCGTTGTGTTGCTGTAATAAACAGTTTATAAAGAGAAAATATTTATATTCACTCCAAGTTTCAGTCTGTGATCAGTTGGCCCCATTGCTTTGGGCCTCTGTTGGCACATTGTGGTGAGAGAACATGGTAGAGCAAAATCACTCACTTCGTAGCCAGGCAGTGAGAAGCAAAACAAAGAGAAGAGGAAGGCTCCAGGTCTCACAATCCCCTTCAAGAGTACACACCTAAAGACCTAAAGACATCTCCCTTGGCCCCACCTTGTAAAGTTTCCTCTGCCTCCCAATATGCCTGCTGGGGACCACACCTTTAGCATATGGGCCTCTAAGAGAAACTTCAGATCCAAGGTATAATTTGGGCAGAGTGGCACATGTCTGGAATCCCAGTGGCTTGGGAAGTGGAGGCAGGAAGATCACAAGCTCTAGGCCAGAGGCAGGCTACACAACTTAGCACAGCCCTATCTCAAAATACAAATAAAAATAAAAATTTAAATGGGCTGGGGATACAGACCAATGGGCTGGAGGTGCAGCCCAATAGTAGAGCACTTGCAAAGTATGTGCAAGGCCCTGGGTTCAACCTCCAAGTACTGCCAAAAAAAAAAAAAAATCCAAGCTACAGCAGGGAGGCATCACATGTGCACAAGTACACACACACACACACACACACGCACACACACACACACACACGGTTTGCAGAAATACCTTCCTTTTTTTCCCCACCAACCTGCCAGCCCAACACAAATAGCATCCCTGTTTTGGTGATCTCAGCCCCACAGGTCCCTCCTTCCAACTCAGAGAGCCCAGTATCAGCAAGGCAGAAGCCCTTCCTGCGATATTTGAGTTTCATTTCCCTGGGTCTCTTCCTCCAATAATCTAAATCTTAATTATTCCAAATTCTGGCTTTTGCTTATACAGCCCTAGAGGCAGTAGCTGCTAATTTCAGTTGCTACCTCTAAGAAATATTTTTAGTCACCTACTTAGCAACTTTATGCCTAATTAATAATCCTTATTATTGAAATTCTCACTAAAAGCAACCCAGGTGGTTCTAGCTCCTGTCTAGGCTATGACTAATAGGACAGCAGAGTTTGAAATTAAACCCAAGAAAGCTACCTTCAGAGTCTGTTTTATAACCAGCACCCAGTGCAAGGAAAAAACAAGCAAAGTGATGTGAGATTTTTCCTTCACTTGTCAACACAAGCCAGCCTCTCCTCACACCTAATCTCAGGGATGCAATTTTACCCATGAGGATGACAGCCTTGGACATGACTGTGTAGAGCAGTTTAGCTTCTCATTGTCCCTTGGCCAGCTTTGGATCTGGGCTTTAAGTTTGCAAAACCTATAGGGTGTTTTTCCAAAACAAAAGAGCTGTTGGCCCCCAAAGGCACAATCTAGCCTCCAGTTCTAACAAGAAAACAAATCTCTGGGCCCATTCTGCAGGGAAACTCAAGGTCAAAATATTTTTGTCTCAGGAGCCTCTTCCAGAGAAATGCACTTTTGAAGCCCAAGCTGTAAGGTAAGGGCCACAGCCTATTGTGGGGTGGCAGAAATCTATTCCCCCACTCTACACTTACTCCCAACAAAGTGGTCACTCATGGTCCTTGTATTGCTATGTGGAGCAGTTATTTAATTCATTAAGGCTGTTTTGGCAGCAAATACCAAAAATAAAATTAATAGTGCAATGTAGCTGAAGCAAAAAAAGAGAATTGGTTATTCAAACTCAGTGTCGTACCTCAAAACTTAAGGCCAATTTGAACATTTTCCCACATCCCTGCTCTAATTTATACATCTTTATAATTCCTTCTATTCAGCAACTTTTGTGTTGCTTTTCCTGCACAACCCTTGAATTAACACAAGTAAGCCCTATCTGTCTGCAGACATAGCACTGTGGCATCTGATTCCGTCAGATCTCAGAAGCTAAGCAGGGTTGGCCCTGGTTAGTACTTGGACAGGAGACTGCCTGGGAACACCAGGTACTATAGGATTGAGAGAAGAACCTGGCAACCCACTCTCAAAAATCAATCTACCATTGAAAACTCTATGAATAGCACTGATAATAGTGCTTTGCCTGTTGTGTGTAGGGTCGCTATGAGTAGGACACCGACTCAGGGCACCTAACAACAACAAGTCTTAGCTGTTGGAGAGTCTATGTGTCTTTCAGAGTGCCCAGTTCAACATCTCACTCCTGCATCAATCCCATGTGTCCATGTGTTTGGTTCCCAGCCAATGGTGCTATTGGGAGGTAGTAGATCCTTTAAGAGATGGAGCCTAGTGGAAAGAAGTTAGGTGACTGTGGGGGGATGCCCTTGCAAGGGATATCTGGACCTCAGCCCTTTCCTCTTTCTCATTGCTTCCTGGCCACCAGAAAGTGAGCAGTTTTGCTCTCCCATGTGCTTTCTACCTTGATGCTTTGCCCCACCTCAGGCCATAAAAGCATGGAACCAAGCAACCACAGACTGAAACATCTGAAACCATGAACCAAAATAAATCTTTTCTCCTTTATCTCAGGTATTTTATCACAACTATGGAAAGCTGGCTAACACATTCTTCTTCTTTTTGGGGACAGTGAGCAGATAAGGAGTTGTGATATAATGCAACTAGACTATTCATCCCTAAGCTTTTGGCTGCACTTATGCAGGTGTCTCAGTGCTTATCTATTATCCAATGCTAAGTCAGATATTAATTTACAAAAAAAGTCCATTAAATGTCATCAGCTATAATCTTCTGAATGGTTAAAGGAAATTGAATTTCTAATGAATGCCGACATGCTTGGTACAGCCACTTTGCTTCAAGAATTAGGAAAGGACAACCCAGGCACAGTGGTGCATACCTATAATCCCAGTGATGAAGGAGGTAGAGGTACAAGTTTGAGGTCAGAGGCAGCCTGCATGATTTAGACCCTGTCTCAAGATAAAAAATCAAAAATGGGCTAGGGTACAGCTCAGTGGTGGAGCAATTGCAAAGCATGCATGAGGTTCTGGGTTCAACCCCCAGTTCCCCTCCAGAAAAAAAAAAGGAAAAGAAAAGAAAAAGAAAGAATTAGGAAAGGACAAAACAGAAAGCATAATTGAAGACGCAAGGTTTACAAAGGCGTTTAATACCCCCATGGACATAATAAATGCTGAACCACATTTATTCTATATTTATTCTTATTATAATTTGTACAATAGTATAGTCCTATAAGTAAAGTACTTAATATGAATATAATGCTTGTAGCATATAATACAACAAAGGAGCTGAGGTTTAGCTCAGTTGGTAGAGTGCTGTTCTGCATAAGCTGAGGCCCTGAGTTCAATCCCCAGCACCACAAAAATGGGAGAAGGATGTGACATCCCACTTCCAAAACAATCAGCTATTGAAGACCCTATGAATGGCAGAGAAGTACTGACACAGTGCCAGGTATGGCACAATGTTGGGGAGTATTTTGTTCTATTGTACATAGGGTTGCTATGAGTCAGACTCAACTCAATGGCCCCTAACAACAACAGTACAATAAAGATCTTTTGGTAAGGAAAGCAGGAAGGGAGGAATAGCTACTATGCCCTCTGTAAAAATCTCACTAGGGATGACATGGATGGACAGAAATTCCCATCCCTTGTAAATTATTCCCAAGGTCATGGGCCACAGGACATTTTGCATGACTGACTTCTCTGCCCCTGGGAGTCCCTGGGGGCAGGGCACCTACATGGGCCCCACTCCTAAAAGAGTGGGTTCTTCAAGCCAACTCACTTATCTCTCCAGCTGCCCTTTTTCCTCAGATTCACACCCAGCAGGCAGAGCCACCCTCTTGGAGCTCTGAGTGGGGCCTGTCTGCTGTGGTCAATCTGTCCTTGTTACCACAAACCAAGCGCCACCTCAGCAAGGAAATATGGAAGCCCCTCTCTTTGTTGTGGGCCTTCTTTGGGGCCACTGGCCCCACAGGCTATTCCATTTCAAGAAGCATCCTCTTTGGTGCCCCATCGCCTTCCTGGCTCACACCAGATCAGGACTTGCCCTGCTGAGACCAATAGGAATTCTGGCTCTCTTATCCCAGCTTCCTTGTTTCAGGAGTGGAGTTAGGAATGTCAAGTTTGTCTGGGAGGGGCCCTCAAGTACTGAAAACTGAGCCCTACCCTGTACTTCATTTGCATTCAAAATCAGCATCTTATAGCTAGAGATCAGGCCCCAACATATTACTAGGAAAAAGTTAGATAGATTATAGGTAGCTACATACATATAGACATAAACACATATGGATATAAAGTATGTGTGTGCATGCATTTTTTAAAGAGATCTATAAAATTCTGGTGTTATGAACTCTATCATCTCCAAGGAAAGAGCTGACTCTATTCGTTTTTAAATCAACAGCACAGGATGTTAGTGAACACCTAGGGCTTCACATCAAAAGAAGCAAAAAAGACAGAATGCTGGAATTACATAACAACAATGTCTATGTGTGAATTTTTACTCAGCAGCAAACACTTTGCTAAGGGCCTTACTTAATTATTTCACTTACTCCTCATACAACTCTAAGAGCTGGTTCTATCAGTATCTGCATTTTATAGAAGAAAGAATGAAAGTATAAAGGTCAAATTGTTTTTAGGGTTGTACAGTGGCAGGAGGGAGCCTCTGATTTCACTCTGTGCTCTCAAGAACTGTGCCTTCCTTCTTCCTCTGCGTGGCCCAAGTCTTCCCCACCACCCCAGGGCAGCATGAAGTCGGCCCACTGCCCTGATATCTCCTTTGTATACATTGTTTCTCTGGACCCCTGGAAGGGTAAGAGGCTGTGGACCGGCTGGCGACTGTGCCCTCAGCCCCTGCCATCTTCAGGGAGACAGAAGTTCATGAGCAGAGGGTGCGATGGAGCGTGGGCACCTCTCAGTGATCAACACCCCCAAACTGAGACATCCCAAGGGGCCAGGGGTTGTTCAGACCCCAAAGAACTCTGCTTTCTGTGCCTCCAGTGTCCTCATTTTACAAAGTTTTGGACAATACTATTACAAAGATTAGCTAGCTTTGTCTAGACATCAATTAACCTAGGTAGATATGAATATGCAGGCAAAGGGAAGGCTCTTAAGCCCTTGAGAACCAGGTTCTTATCACTCTATTAAAAAGATAATTTTTCCAGCATTAACTGTGGCTTTGTAAAAAAAATGCTCACAGTCTCAAAATTGTCAGCTAGCAGCAGCTAAGTTATATTTCAGGAGAATTCGCAGTTGAGATTTTGAATATTTTCTAGCACTGTTTTCCAACTTATCAGTCTTATTATATCTGGATCATGGCAAGGGGATACAAGCAGGACATAATAGATATTTTAATTTCCATTTAGAAACTTTTCAAGTTGACTTTCTTACTAATTTTAAGAATATTTGATTTTAGTGACACTGTGTTTTATTATTTAATTGTATCTGTATTTGTCCATTTTGAAGTTCTTATAATCTAGAAGAAGTATCCTAATGTTTATTAAGAAGATACAAAATAAAATGTATGAAAACTTATCATTTCTAAACACCTGACCACAAAGGGTATAATAGTGTCAAATTCTTTGCCTGTATGAGGAATTGCCTGTTCATTTCCTTTGAGACTTAATGACACAATATGTCCCTCACCCTGGAAAATCATGAGTGATAAAGTGTGATGATTAGAGTACTTTCTCAATTTATATTGCCCTGTTGGGTTCTTTTCTCAGAGAATTGTGCAGACTGAGATGCATTGTTCTGTGACAGCCTCATAAATAGAACGATTTCCCAACAATATTGGATTGCCATAGGGTAAAAACCTGATTATATTCTGATCACAGAAAATAAGGAATGGTTCCTTTTCTGTAAGTAAATGGAGATAAAATGATAAAATGTAATCAAAATGTAAGTAAATAAAGATAAAATGATAAAATGTAATCAAACAGCTCTGGTCCTTCTCATGCTATGAAAGCAAAATGAGAAAAATCAGTGGATAACTTAGATTATACCAGAAAATAAGAACAGGATATGAGCTTTCAAAAGGAGGAAACTCTAGAAAACAATTATAATAATGGATGAAATCAAGAAAACATAAACATAAATAAACTAATTATAAACAAACAAAATAAGCTAATTCATTTAAATCATAGAACAACAAACATTTATGCTCAGAAAATTGGAGATAAAAACCCAACAAATACTATAGAGTATTTCAGAAAAAGAGAAACATTGTCAGGCACAGATTGAAGGAAAGGACATGGTAGCTACAGTGTATTTATGTAGCATTTTTCTATTTCAAAAGCATTTCCACATTAACTCATTTATTCAGCAAAAGAGCTATGAGCCAGAATTTATTCATTTACCTTGTTTAAATGGATTGGAGAGACCTAGTATGATATGTAAAGCATGGCATGGTTAATAGGAGAAAGAAGAAAGAGAGAAAGAGAGAAGGAAGGAAAGAAGGAAAGAAGGAAGGAGAAAGGAAAAGGAAAGGAAAGGAAGGAGAAAGGAAAGGAAAGAAGGAAGGAGAAAGGAAAGGAAAGGAAAGGAGTGAGGAAGGAAGCAAGAAGGGAAGGAAGGAAGGAAGGAATTATATGACACGAGAAATAAAGCTTATTATTGTCACTCTACTACCAAATGAGTCCAAGGTCAACTATAAAAACTGGTAAATCCTGGGCTTAGGTCACTTAACTGGTGTTATTTCTCTTAAAATAATTAGCAGTTATGAATGGGAGCAGACCTTAGAAGTAACGGATTTTAAAAATCTGCAAACACTCAAATTTTGAGGGTTTTTTTTTTTTTTGCAGATTTATTTCTGTACACATTTTCTACAACCACTTGAACTGTGGTCATTGCATGAAAGTCACTCTAAGTCAATGTAAAGTTGTCTTGTGAGAGAATCGCATGAAACCAGATGGATCAATGGAGTGCTCACCTCTACCCTCATTCTTAGGCCATAGATTATGTTTGTGGCATCTCATAAACACAGATAGCTCTGTACAAAACTCTAAAGTACTTTGGTAGTTTCGTGAAGTAATAGTAATGCCCCAGAAATCTCATTAGTGAACAGCAATTGGCAGAGTCAGACCTGGGATGGGGCTTGTGATCCCTAAAGGATAATGTGTTGAATAATGATACAAAAGGAGGCAGCCCGATAAACAGGTTAAGAGGGAAGTGCTTGGAATTGAAATGCTCTGTACACAGTCTCATTCTGCCACTTAGCATATGCTCTAGGCATGGTGCTTCTTTTCTCTGCTATTCCCCATCATTATATGGAAAATTGGGATAATAGCCAGCGCTGCCTCATTCAGCAGACATGACTATTAAATGAGATAATATATTAAAGCATTTAGAAGAAGCCTTAATACATAATAAGCACTGAAAAGAGAGCTCTATTACTATTTCACACCTGCTAGAAGTGACTTTTTCTGACAAAGGGGCTTTAAATTTCTTCCTTTGTCACCTCAACCGGTTGACTTATGGTAAGAACAGAGACCACTGACCGTGCAGGTGAAGCCCTCATGTTACAGAGGCATGTGCTAGTGAAGAAGGCAGATTGTGTTTCTCAGAGAACACTGGAAAGAAATGAAACCTTTCAAATAAATCTACTGAGTAAGATTCAGCATTTGAATACCCCACTATAAACTCATGTAAAAGCAAAAGCCAAAAATGATTGAGTTTGAAGAAGTGACTACCTATAAAGAAGAGCAAAGTCATCTTTTCAATAAACTCCTCTTCCTGCCCAGTGTATTTTCTTCACAAAAGAGGAGAAAGCTTCCTCAACAATATCAAGCCTTATTCCTGCTCTTGCAGAGCTGCCAAATCATGGCTAAAGCAAAACCATGAGATTCACCTTCCAGAATAGACCTTGGGATGCACATACTCAGTACATGGAAGAGAAGGGGTGCCAATGCACTTGCTGGTTATAACTTGCCCCCTCCCACCCTCTCTCACCCATGTACCTCCTCAGGAAGTCAGCCCTGCAGAAAAGCTAAATCGAAATTTATAGCACAGTCAGGCATGATAGTGCACCCCTGTAATCCTAGCGACCTGAAAGGCAGAGACAGGAGGATCATGAGTTTGAGGCCAGAGGCAGCCTGTATAACTCAGCAAGACCTTGTTTCAAGACAAAAAATTTTAAAATGGGCTGGGGGCACAGCCCAATCATAAAGCACTTGCAAAGTATGTGCGATACCCCCAAGTATCACAAATAAAAAGTAACAAAGAAAACTAAGAAAAAAATAAAAGGAAATGTATAGCACAATATTCACTGTTACTATTTTAAGAGCTATTTCATTACCATTGTAAGGTCTTTGCATTCTCCTGTCTGTCTTTTTTATTTATCTGCATATTTAAGGATCTATTAATAAGAAGTTTGGAAAATAAGCCTGCCCTCAGGTGAATTTTCAGTCCCCCAATATTTTCCTCATAAATTCCTCAATCATGAGTTATTCTGCTACAGGAGTAGTCAAAATCCTAACTCTGATGGCTGAAGAGGGATTCCGGTACTTTATGTATATTACCTTCTTAGGTCAAGAAGAAAGCTTAGAAATGTAATTATTTTGTAAATGGACTGTGTCTTATCTTTCTGGGTGGAAAACACTTTGTGGCAATCCAGACTCAGAGAGCTACCCAGATTATATTTAACCCAGATTGATAGCAGTCCTGATATCTTCATGGTGCCCCCTTCATGTTACTGTCCTTGGCCCACAATTCTCTTCATATCAGTATCATAGGTAAGAGGGGCTGTTCAATTTGAAATGTGCTACCTGAAGTTGACTTTGTTTGCTACATATTTTAGTCTTGCATTATTGGTCAATGTCTAAATCATGACTTGTATATACCTACAGAACACCATATTCTGAACAGAAACACCTATATGTTTCCCCCATGATTATTTTCATTTTATTCTCTCAAGGCCAATGCAAAGTGGTTCTATCATATGAAAAAATATCACAGAACACTTACAAGGATGTCCAATCAATGAACAGTACTGGACCCAGAATGGGAGAAGGTTGTGGCAGTCCACTCGCAGAACAATCCTGAAAAATAATCAGCCATTGAAAACCCTAAGAAGGTTGCTATGAATCGGACATGACTCCACACCACCTAACAACAACTGGACCCAGAGAATGTATCTGTGCTACTAAATGACTTATATGCATGGTAGTGCTGAGGCTACACAGGACCCACACAATAAAAAGTAACTTGTTATAAACATAGCACTCTATGCTATCTGAGGAGCTTTCATATACAGTATTGTTTTTGCCTTTAAGCAACCCATGAGGTGAATAATAGATTGACTATGCCTTTGTAGATTCAGCGGTCAACTACAACTACTCACTAGCAGCAATGGAAGATATATAACAGACTAATTCTGAATGTTGCTGCACTATATTTTGAATTGTTTGTGCTATGGCAAATAAAATATGGCAAGGATACTCTTAAAAACAGCATGATTTTAGCCAATTGCATGACATTCATATCATAATGTAACTTGTTTACTGGATGCCAACCTAGATTATTCTCATTAAGCATCTGAAGGATAACTTTAATTTTAGTGTTATGTGAATGTGGTGTAGGGTAGGAGGCTGGAAATGTCATTAAGAAAGGATCCCAAAGTGATATAAACACACTTTGGGGAAAATGGTTATGTTCTTTTTCATTGTGGTGGTGATGGCTTCACAGGTATGTAGGCCAAAATTTTCCACATTGTATGTCAATTAGACATTTAAAATAGGTTCATTAAAATTTTTACTATTACAATTTATGGAAGCTTGAGAGGTAAAAGATAGACCAGCATTTCCAATGTGAGAATTTATGAAGGTGTTATAGTTTGAACATACAGTGTCCCTCAGAGGACAACGTGTTTGTACTCTTGGTCCCTGGTGGTGCTGATTTAGGAGGCTGTGGAGCCTTTAGGAGGTGAGACCAGCTGGCAGCAGTGGGTCACAAAGGTTGGGCCTTTGGAGGTAATTTCCATTCCCTAGACTCAGTGTGGTTTTCTGCTTTCTAGTCCACCATGATGGGAAGAGCCTCCACCACATGCTCCTGCCACCATGGGCTGAGCTCGTCACCATGCCTTCCCTGCAACTGTGGACTGACACCTTCTAAAATCACAAGCCAAAATAAACTCTTCCTTCCTTTTAGTTGCCACAGTCACAACAAGAAAAGTAACTAATACAGAAGGTTTCATGCCATATCCCTCTCCAACATCAAGGTTCTAGTGTACAACCTTTTCCATAGAGTGGGAGCTGAGATTCCAAGAAGTTAAGTGATTTGCCTAAGGATGAACATGAAATAGTGAAGTCATGGCTGGAACTCCACACTGATTCCCAAGTTCCCAAATCCCTGGTACAGAATACCCCATTAAGTGTCGAACATAGCTCTGACCATTCAAAAACTCTATCAGGAAGAACTCAACTGATTTAGGGCAGCCCTAGGACAAAATGTTGAATAATCAAATGCTGATCTTCAGGGCATAAAAACATCTATCCACCTATGCAGCTCTGCCTCAATATGTTCTCTTTGCTCTTCTCTTACCTAAATAACTTTCACACTGCTAGATATCATCCCAAAACCCTCTGTTGTGATGCCTCTCCTTTACTAACACACTGTACCCAGTGAAAAGAATTCCAAGTATAGTTTTTTTCTTTCTTCTTCTTCTTTCTTTCTCCTTCCTCCTTCATCCTCTTCCATCTCCTCCTCCTCTCCATACTCTGCCTTCTCCTTATCCTTCTCATCCTCCTCCCCCTTCTTCTTTTTATTCTTGAGACGATCTCACTATGTAACTAAAAGTAGCCTTGAGCTCTCCATCCTCCTGCCTCAGCCTCCCAAGTTTTGGGATTACAAGCATGCACCTGTAGAGTATAGTGTCTTATTCCTTCATGGTCACTCTCTTTTCTTTCCAGAACAATAGCTAATTACCTGAGAAACTCATTTACCACAAAAACATCTAAATAGTGAAAATAGAAACAGCTATTCTCTTGAAGATATTTATATTCTAAAAGGATTCATGGAGAGTCAATATACTGCCTTCAGTAAGTGGGTTTTTCTTTTCTTAATGGTAGGAATTTTAGCCACTGGATAAGTATGCAGTGTGATCAAAAGCATAGTGAATATCTAAATTAAAAAAAAACCTTATTACAGTAAAAGACACATCACCATTAATCCCCCTCAAAACATTCCTACTGGCTTCAAACACTCTTATCCCATAACACTTAACACTTTCTGAAGCAGTTTTGGAAGTCCTCTTGCATATCTTTAGTTGTGCTGTTGTGGCTGCCTTGATGTCCCGAATCAGTTCAAAAAATTTACATTTCTTGGTCATTCTGACTTTGGGAAAGAGGCAGAAGTCACATTGTGCCAGATCTGATGAATAAAATGGATGAGGACACACTGTAGTGTTTTTATTTGACAGAAATTTCCATACCAGAAGCAATGTGTGACACCAAGCATTGTCATGACAGAGGATGAAGCTAATGACATGAAAGAGGACTTCCAGAACCACTCCAGAAATGGTAAGAATGATGGGATTGCATGTGCTTGAAGCCCAGAGGAGTCTTTTGAGGAGGACTAATGGCAATGTGTCTTTTACTGTAATAAGGTTTTGATTTAACCACTTAATGTATTTTTATCGCACCTTGCAATTTTTGGAGATTTGTGGGGTTTTGTTAACAAATAATGGCCACCTATTCCCTAATCAACATGTGCCTGCCAATCTTTTTCCAGTCTTGGGAAGGCAAGCCCCTCTGCCAAGGTAAATCTAACTCCATCTAACAGATGATCCTCTCACTAACCCTTATCTAATACCAGATCAAGAACAAGAACTATTTTTGTTCTTACTTGAAAAAAATGCTGGTGCTTTGTGGATACTCAGCACATACCAACTGAATTGAAAGGCAGATTTTTGGCCAAAAAAATAGGAAATTATGGTGTTCTTTTGTTTCCTTCTCCCTGAGCTCTTGATAAAACCCAGCATCTTAATGAGTACTTAAAGAATAACATGCCTTTCTAGTATATTCCTTATTTCCTTGAGCCTTTAAAAGCCACAATGTGATAGGCAGTTCAAATCCAAGGTTATTAACTTATTCCTAAGTGGCAGATTGGGAGAAGGACCCAGCAAACCACTCCCAAAACAACAGTCATTGAAAACCTTATGAATAGCAGAGAAGCACTAATATTAATGTTTCATCTGTTATACATAGGGTCGCTATGTGGAACAAGTGGCAGATGTTCCATGCTGTTGATTGGGTGATAGTTTCCATGCTTTTGATGTAAAAGAGATAAGTAACAGAGATGAAGTTCCATCACTGTGGAGGCTGAGGCTGACTTGTTCTCTTGCTCTGGAGAAAGAGATGCTTTCCTGGACAGTACAGAGGCAGGGACACCATTGTCTCTACCATAGTTTGCAAGTCAGGCCATTAGGTCTAGGTAAAGGGTCTTACCATCCAGAAGGCTCTCCTCCCTAAATTTTAGTCTAACTAAAGGTTATGAAAAGAAGAGCTGAAAAGACTAAAGAAATTATTGCCTATAGAATCCTTGATTATGTATTTTAACAAAGGAGTTTAAAAATTTATGGCACCTAACAACAATAGTATGGCATGAGACATGTAATTATGCATTCAGCCCCAGAAACATGCAAAACTCTTTATTATAATAGTCTGTTAATATGATTTTACTATGTCCCAAAAGTAAATAGAACTTGTGAATCACTCCCATTTTTCTCTAGAGTGAATTAGAGTGGTTTTGTTTTTGTAAGACCAGTCTTCTGATATTACTTTATGTCTTATATTCAAAGTTCAGCCCTCTGGAAATCATAACGGAGAGGTTCTGGTTTATCAGGTTTACTACCAAGAAAGGTAAACAGTGAGCTAACACCTTATCCTCATGCTGTTATCATTCTTTTCACCCTGGCTCTTTTCTTTTGAATTTTGTCTTCTTTCTTATTTAGAGGTCATAGAGGGTCCAAACTTGGAAATAAAGTTTAATACAACAGCACTGCAGGTGAAACATTTGGAGTACTTTTTCATTTCACACTCTGATCAGTTGGGCTGCTGCTCAGTTATTTCTATAATCCACCACACCACAGGCAGGATGTGAAGTTCTACAGGGTAATATCTTTCCAGGCCTCTAAATTTGACTACTGCCTTGTCTCCCACTGCCCTTCTCTTCCTCTCCTAATTAAGCAATTATTAGAAATGTAATCAAGGAGACAAGTTATCTGCCCAGTTTAACTATTGATGCCTAGCTCTAGCTCAGCCTTTGAAAACTTATTTCCTTTCTTCTTCTTTACCAACAACCCAATCTGGCCAGAATTGGACATGTTTCAAACAAGTAGCTTGCAAATTTTACCCCATTCAGAAAAAACAAAGGACAGGTGCTATGGTACACATTTATAATCCCAGGGACTTGGGAAACTGAGGCAAGAGGATCACATGTTCAGGCCAAAGGCAGCCTGCACATCTTAGCAAGACCCTATCTCAAAATAAAAAATAAAGAAAAGGGTCTGGTTGTGCAGCTCATTGGTACAGCACCTACCTAGCATGCATAAGGCCCTGGGTTCAACTTCCCAGTACAGAAGAAGTAGGAGGAGGAGGAGAAAGGGGTGGAAGAGGAGGAAAAGGAGTAGGAGAAAAGGGTGGAAGAGGAGGAGGAAGAAGAGGAAGGTTAGGAGAAGGAGAAAATAAAAAGCCAAGAGAGGGAGGGAGCGTCCAAGAAAAAAGCACACCTTTCAGGGCATGCCCCCACTGATCCATTTCTTCTAACCAAGCCCCACCTCCAAAAGTTCCCACCACCTCACATAGCCCATTAAGCTAAGAATCCATCAATTCATGATCCAGTCACCTCCCTGAGGCCCCTTCTCAGAACACAGCTGCACTGGGTACCAAACCTTCAACACATGAACTTTTGGGAAATAATTCAGATCCAAACCATTACAGGCAAGAAAAGGTGAGATCAAGTAAAACTGAGCAAGAGGGAGCCAAACCACTTTTATAACAATCCCACTCTTGTGATAACTAGCCCATTCCTATGATAATGATGTTAATCCATTCAGAGCCTTGATGACCTAACCACCTCTTACTAGGTCACACCTCCTAACACTGCCATATTGGGTATTAAGATTCTAACATGTGAACTTTGGGGATGCATTTGAACCATACAGTCATTACCACTCAACCCACCTCAACAGCACCTGCCACCATCTCAATCCACCAAAACTGCTCTTATCAAAATCACCAATAATTTCTACATTATAAAATATGACAGTCAGTCCTCAGTTCTATTCTTATTTAATTAGTAAAATTTCATCTAGTTGCTCACTATTTCCTTCCTAACACACTCTCTTCATTTGGCTTTCAAGATACCACATTCTGTGTTTTCCTTCTATGTCACCAGTACTTCATGTCCTTTACTGGGTTTTGCTCTTCTATATGAGAGTTGTCTCCAGCCATAACACCCCAGTGTCTGATCTGGTCACATCTCAAAAGCTAAGAAGGATCAGGCCTGGTTAGAACTTAGATAGGAGACTGCCTGGGAATACTGGGTGCTGTAGGCTAGAGAGAAGGACCTGGCAGCCCACTTCCAAAATAATCAGCCATTGAAAACCCTATTAATAGCAGAAAAGCATTAACACTAGTGTCAGACATGGCACGGTGTCAGGCAATGTTTTGTTCTTTTGTACATAGGGTTTCTATGACTCAGACCCAACACAATAACAACATGAGAGTTTAATGCTTGAATACCCCAGGGTTCAGTCCATGGTCCTCTGCTCTTCTCCATCTGCCTTCCCTATCTTGATGAACTTATCAAGGCTCATTGCTCTCAAATGTATGTTAAACCCAGACTCCCTTGAAAACAACAAGCTCATATATGTACTGCCTCCTCAGCATTTCCCCTCACATGCCTACATTCACAGAGGTGAACACTGAGCTTGCTCTTTTGTATATCCCCAAAGAAGGCACTGATAGCCCCAAAGAAGGCACTGATAGCCTTTCTCATCTCTGACAATGATAACTCCACCTTCATATAAAAAATCTTATAATTAACTTCACACTTTCTTTCATTCCATGTATGGAATTTGTGAGCAAATCCTTTGGTTCTAGCTTTAAAATACATTCAGAATTAGCCACTTCTCACTATCTTCATTCCTAACACACAGGTACAAATAACCTTTATCCCTCTCCTTCTTTATAGTTTTGCATAAATCTTACCTACACAAGCTACTTTCTCATGCTACCCAAACTCTTGTTTTCTTTAGTCTGATTTCTTCTCCATAGCTCTTAACACTTCCCAACACACTTTAGAGTTTACTTACTCTGCCTCTTAGTTATTGTCTGCCACTCTCAGCCAGAGTGTAATCTGAATGAGAGCAAGAATCTTTGTCCTTTTTTTCTTTAATGACTTCAAGTATCAAGGACAGTGGCTGGAACATGATGTTGTTGGTAGGTGCCCTTGAGTGAGGTTTGACTCATAGCAACCCTGTGTACAATAGAATGAAATATTCCCTGACATTGTGCAATGCCTGACACTATGTCAGTGCTTCTCTGCTATTCATAGGGTTTTCAATGGCTAACGTTTTTGGATTGCTCCGAGAGTGGATTGTCAAGTCCTTCTTCCATTTTTGTGGTGGTTGGCATGTAATAAACAGTTTGTTGCTGCTGTTAGGTGCCGTCAGGTTGGTATCCGACTCATAGTGACCCTGTGAACAACAGGTGAAACACTATTGTCAGTGTTTCTCTGCTGTTCACTGGCAGATTGATTTTTGGGAGTGAGTTGCTGGGTCTGTCTCCCAAGCCTACAGTACCTGGTGTTCCCAGGAGGTCTCCAATCCAAGGACTAACCAGGCCCAACCTTGCTTAGCTTCCAAGATCTGATAGGATCGGATGCCACAGGGCTACAGCCATAGGCCAACAGACATTTAGTAAGTATTTAGTGAATGAATGAATGTGACTAAATGTGACAGTGACATAAATAAATTTTGCTATTATATCACAATGTGGGACAGGTGATCTTGTAACCTTATCCACAGCACCCAAACAGTGATGGGTGTGGTTGGAAATGTAGGTAAACATAAGGAAGGGCAATGAGTAATGAGGGAGCCTGGCAGAAAATTCTGCCTACTAGAACCAGTCTGTATTTGGAGAGTATTCAATCCAGCTAACCTAGCTGCCTATAGATTACAATCCAGAATTCAAATCATACAGACAACCAAGATGCACAGGAGCAAAATGACATATACTGAGAGAAGGCAATTAGTAAAAGTCTTAAGTAAATGAAGCCATGAAGCAATAAGTCAATAATAGAGTGAGATAGAGGCATAAAGAATGCAAGACCCAAGAGCAGCTGCCCTAGAATTCTATCATATGGCAGCTGGTCATTTAATGATAGAAATATGTCCTGAGAAATGTGTTGTTAGAGGATTTTATCAGTTGTGCAAACCTCATAGAGTGTACTTTCACAGACTAAGTTTGAATAGCCTAGTACACATCTAGGCTAGACCATTTAGCTTATTGCTCTACCATATTCCTCCAGTCTGATCTGGTGGGTTGCTATTACCAGATCTGCTCTGGCAAGTAATTTTCTTCCACAATCAGTTTATCTGGAGTTTCCAAAAATTCTTCAGCTGCCTTCACTTCAGCATTTACAGCTCACCATTCATTTTTACATTATGCAACAAATAATGATTCTTGAATAGTTTAAACCATCCAAAACTAGTAGTAAATTCAACATCATAGTTGAGTTTAGCCTTTGCTTTCAACACTGTAAATAAACTTTTTGCTTTGGCCATGATCATTATAATGTTGAGAGAAATGTTTCCGTGAATGGTCTTCAGTCAGGTTGTTAGAAGTTTCTCTATATAGAATTTAGACCTTTCTCAAATTTTTGTTAGTGTCATTGCTTTCAATGAAGCAGATCCCTTAACGCTTTCCATCACTCTGTCCTTCAAGATTTTAGCAGTGATGGAATGGGATATGCGAGACACTTGAACAATAACTACCACTGATTTCCCACCTTTGTAATCCTTAATTATTTCTAATGTTATTTCCAGGTCACTCACTCAATGTGGCCTCTTACTGGATTTTGTATGCTTAGGGGTCAGGTTGATCAAAAGAACAAAAGATTAAATCAAGCATAAGAGATATGATACAATCAAAAAGACACAGTAAACATGAGATATAAATGGTTGCTGCTGGCATAACAAAACACACTGCTTTATAGTAAGAGAGAAACAAAGAAAGAGAGAGGGAGAGAGAGAGAGAAAGAAAGAAAGAAAGAAAGAAAGAAAGAAAGAAAGAAAGAAAGAAAGAAAGAGGAAGGGAGGAAGGAAGGAAGAAGAGAAAAAGAAAAAAACATTTCAATGTTTTTGAGACAGGGGATTTCTATGTAACCTAGTCTGGTCTTGAACTTGTGATCCCCCTGCCTCAGCCTGCTGAGTACTGGTACTGGTGTGCTGCTGAGGACCATCACACCCAGCTAGTTAAAAAATTTTTATAAGTGGTTGTTGTTGTTGTTGTTGTTAGGTGCCATCGAGTGGTGTCCAACTCATAGCTACCCTCATAGGGTTTTCAATGGCTGACTGTTTCGGTATTGCCTTGGGAGTGGATTGCCAGGTCCTTCTCCCATTTTTGGGGTGCTGGGAATTGAATTCAGTACCTCAGAGACTGCAGCACAGTACTCTACCCACTGAGCTAAATCCCAGCCCTTATAAGTGGTAGTATAATCTAAATTATTGATAAAAGTATAGCATAATAAATACATGAGCCAATAATATAAGTTGTTTATTGTCCTTATCAAATATTATGTACAGCCAGGCGAGGTCGTGCATGCCTGTAATCCCAGTGGCTCGGGAGGCTTAGGCAAGAGGATCACAAGTTCGAGATAGAGGCAATCTGTGTAACTTAGCGAGGCCCTGTCTCAAAAAGTAAAAAATGGGCTGGGGGTGCAGCTCAGTGATCCAGCACTTGCAGAGCATGCAAGCGCGAGGCCCTGCGTCCAACCCTCAGTACCACACACACAAAAAATTGTTATGTACATAATTGCATGTGCTGTACTTTTATATGACTGGCAGCACAGTGGGTCTGTTTACACTAGCACCTCCACAAACACATGAGTAATGTGTAGCACTCTGATGTCACAAAGGCTATGTTGTCATGAAGTAATAAGAACTTTTCAGCCCCATCATGATCTTATGGAACTACTGTTACATGAAAAATCAGCTGTTGACCAAAATTTCATTACATAGAACATTACTATCCTGGAATCACTATCTTGAATAAGGTTTTTTTGTTAAGTGCTGTCAAGTTGTATTTGACTCATAGTGACCCTATGTACAACAGAATGAAACATTTCCCAACACTGCTATGCACACAAATCTTTTTATTTTAAACCCAATGTTGTAGTCACTATGTTTCTTCTCATTTTGAGTAATGCCACATCAGCAAAGTAGGTCCCAGGGTTTCACTCCATTCCCATCATTAAGGTCAACTCTACTTTGAGGAGGTAACTCTTCCCCAGTCATCTCTTGAACACCTTCTGGCCTGGGGGGCGGGCACTCATTTTCCAGCACTATATTTGGCAGTGCTTCTCTGCTGTTCATAGGGTTTCCAATGGTTAATTGTTTGGGGAATGGGCTGCTGGGTCCTTCTCCCTAGTTTGTCTTAGTCTAGAGGCTCAGCTGTCCACCATGGGTTCTAGATCTCCATATAACCTAATATTGATATTGCCTGGACTCTGCTTATTTTTCTATCCTAATAATAAATTCCCATCAGCTTAGGCAATCTGAGTTTTTCTTTATCTCTTTGTCTATGACCTAAAACTACTAGTTAATACATAAAGTCATCAAATCCTCATCAACCTTCTTATACCTGTCTTGTAGTTGTTGTTAGGTGCCATTGAGTCAATATAAAACTTATAGTGACCCTATAGTACAGCAAATGAAACAGTATTGTTAGTGCTTCTCTGGTACTCATAAGGTTTTCAACAGCTGTTTTTTGGGAGTGGGTTGCCAGGTCCTTCTCCCAAGCCTACAGCACCTGGTGTTTCTAGGTGGTCTCTCATCCAAACCAGGCCTGACCCTGCTTAGCTTCCGAGATCTCACAGGATCAGATGTCACAGTGGTACAGCTGCAAGCTACACCTGTCTAGCAATTCTCTGACACCAAGAGACAGTGGAGTGATAAAGAACCAGAGCTCTGGAGCCAGCTTGAATCCCAGTTCTGCCACTCTCCAATTATATGAGCATAAACTAGTTTCTTAGTCCCTCTATGCCTTATTCTCTATTCTTTTTTTTTTTTTTTTTTTTTGATACTGGGGATTGAACCCAGGGCTTTGAGCTTTGCATGCTTTGCAAGTGCTGTACCACCGAGCTGCACCTCCAACCCTTTTTTTTTTCCCACTTTTTGAGACAGGGTTTCGCTAATTTATGCGGACTGCCTCTGGTCTCAAACTTTCAATCCCCCTGCCTGTGCCTCCTGAATCGCTGGGATTACAGGTGTGCACCACCGTGCCTGGCTCTTTTTTCTTTTAAATAGAACTATATATATATATATATATATATATATATATATATATATTTAAATTAGTTGTGAGTATTAAAATTAGAAATTACTTGTACTATGCTTAATGTCTGAAACACATTAGGTGCTCAATGACTGTTAGTTATCATTGTTATTAATAGCAGTGTTACTATCAATATAAGAGCTATGTGTGTAATTTTAAATGTTTAGTAGCCATATTTTAAAATAGTAAATGAGAATTGTTGTTGTTGTTGTTAGGTGCTGTCAAGTCGTGTCCAACTCATTGCGATCCTCACAGGGTTTTCAATGACTGATTGCTTCAGGATAGCCTCAGGAGTGGATTGCCACATCATTCTCCCATTTTTTGCAGTGCTAGGAATCAAACCCAGGACCTCAGAGACTGTAGTGCATTGCTCTACCTACTGAACTAAATCCCAGCCCCATAAATGGAAATAGGTGAAGTTAATTCTAATAATTTATCACAATACCCAAAATATTTTAATATGCAATCTATCTAAATATCAATAGATATTTTATATTCTTGTACTTATACTAAGTCTTCAAAACCCAGTGTATATGTTACACTTATAGTACATTTCAATCCAAACTAGACATATTAATAAGTGCTCAAGAGACACACATAGCTAGTGGCTGCAAGATAAGAAATCCACAAGAAAAGTACCCCTTTATCCTTCTAGAACCTACATTCTAGATCATTATAACTCCTTATAATACATATCATTTTCATTAAAGTGAAGGTAGAAATCTCAAGATTCATCCTATCATTGGTGTCAGAATCTGGAAGCTAACAGGGAACTTGAGTTTATAAAGTTCTACACCTAATCTCAAAGTAGACCAGGTCAATCCACCCTTCTGACACATCACTCACATCTTCAGAAGGTACATGGTGCTGACCTCCTACACCCTCCATTTCTTCCAAGTATGACTAACTTCTCATTTGATTCATGTTCTAATTCATGTATCCATTTGTACTTGTAGTCTCTTTCTCTTCCTTTTCTCATCATCATCATTTCCTAGAGATAAGATGGGGAATCAGATGACATCTGAGTTGGGGGGTCAGAACGGAGAGCTAAAAGAATGGTTTTCTATGATTCAGGGCTAGATGAAATATCAGTAGTAAGAAGGACTGCAAGGTGATGTATGGGTTGGGGGTAAGAAAGGGGCTTTAAAACCTATCAATTTTTCTCCATCTTCACTACCATTTGCTGATCAGGTCACCATCTTTTTACACTAGGAAGGAAGGTAGGAAAGGAGGAATAGAGGGAGGGAAAATGAAGGAAGGCAAGAGAGTTTTACCCTTTGGCTCCCTGTGCATCTTTTCTCTGTTTCTTTTATGTCAATGCCCAAATTCAATTCCACAGCCAGAAAGACCATGCTTGACATCACCTCTTGCACCCTATTTTGACTCACTCCTCCCCACTCACAACATTCTAACCTAAGTTCCTCTTTTTCAGTTCATTGGACTAGCTGAGATTATTGCCTGAGAGGCTTTGTTTTGCCATTGTTTCTGCTTGGAATGCTCTTAACAACTTCACCCTTGTCCTTGAAGTTGTATCTTAAATATTACTAATTAAGACAGTCCTTCACTGACCCTTGTTCTTTATGACAGCTATCTGGTTGTTTCCTTTGTAGGATTTTCTCATTTTATAATTAAGTATGTATGGATTTGTTTACCTACTTATTAGCCTATGGGTTTCCATTCCTCACCCTTACCTGCAAGTAAGTTCCATGAAGGGCAGGATTCACGTGTATTTCATTCACCTCTGCACACCAAAAGCATAGTACAGTATCTGTTACATATTACATGTTCAACCAGGAGACCTGAGTCCATGAAAGAGTTCCTTGGTATTCAAATGCTTCTCTGGATGAACATACTTTATCTCCCTTAATTTTCAACCTGAACCATTCTGAAAATGTGGAACATTTGTAAGGAAGTGTGCTGTGAATATCCCATTTCCCTGGGAGAATCATTGCTATTGGAATACACCTCTGGAAAGAGTGATGGCTCAGCATGGCATAGTCAGACACTGGTGTGATATTTCACTAAGTATGGAGAAAATTCCAGTAGCATGAGTCAATCCCAAAACCAGGGCACCTTGAAGACCTTGAGTTCTGACAGTGTTCTGACAGAAGCACATCTTTAAGGATAACAAGGAATCTGGTTAAGTAAAAAACTACTGAGTCCTGGAATAAGGTACTGCATCAGTGTTCTGACAGGGAAATAATAAAGATAAAGGATATTACATCATAAGGTATATCATCAACTTCTTGCTCAGTCACCAAATGGTTTGTCTCTTAAGGACAAAACAATAGCAGAAACAACAATTATCAATAATTGCCCAAGTATATTTACAATATGCAGGTCATTCTTGCTTAAACCATCTCATGCATAATCTTATTTAATGCTCATAAACAACCCAATGAAGTCAGGATTATCATTGTACATGTTTTATAGATGAAGAAAAGAACTCACAGATTTGCTAGTTAGTTTTACCAGAAACACCAAGCTTTTAAATAGCAAGGCTAATATTTAATGCAAGTCTGATGGTTCCAGGTCTGGGGGCTCTGTGCCTTTACTCTCACATCTGGGGTCTGTTATGGCAGATGGAAGACGGCAGTGTCTTACTACTATAGTTTGGATGTGGTTTATCCCCAGTGGTTCATGTGTTGGAAGTATTGTCCTCACTGCTGCAATATGAGAGATGAGGGGACCTGTAAGAGGTGGAGCCTGGCAGGAGGTCCTTAGGTAATTGGGAGCATGCCCTTGGAATGGTAAGTCTCCGCTCTCTGTTTTGAGATATGACCTCTCACCCCCATACATACTCCTGCCATGAGGCCTATGAGGCCTTCACCAGAGCCCAAACCCAGAGGCCACCCAATCTGGGACATTGAACCTCCATAACTATGAGCCAAATAACCCTCCTTTCCTTATAACGTTAACCTGCCTCAAGTTGTCATTATAGTGATGAAAAATGGGAAAGGCTAGCAGGCCGTATCCCCCCACAACAAGTGTGCATAGCTGAGGAGAGGAGCAGTGGGACCCTCCCTGACACCAAGTGGCTGGCAGGAGGCACAGCGGACCCTCCTCCCTGGGAAAGCTGACAGCTGACTAGAGGTTCTGCAGGGAAAGAAAAAAGTAGAGGTCTCCAGGACTCTCCTGGGAGGAGGCCTGGTGACACTGCCCCACTGCAGGGTCTTGGACTCAGGGATTGCGTATTTTTTTTCCTGTTCTGTCATGGACAGATGGTGGCAGCCCTGGCCTCTGGAGCCACTGCAACTTCAAGCTGGAGGAAGAGAAATTGTATGATGGTGAGGTTTGGGGACAGAGAAGAGTGGCTGGTGCTCTTCGATCCCCAAGCATAAGAAACCTTATTCAGAATAAGGTGTGTTTGGGGCCTAGGAGTGCTTGTGATATGGAAAAGTAGCACCGTGGGTCCAGGCAGCCTGAGACACATGGTTTAGGTGGTGCAATTGGGAGTTGGGAACAAGGGGATGGGAAGCAATTGAAGGGTTCACACTGAATGTAGAGGCTGCAGTGGGAGCTAGGCACAGAACATGCAGGCTACAAACTACAGGGGGCATCAGAGGAGAGAAATGACAGCAACTCATTATCACCTAAGTTCGTGGGAATGTCAGAAGAGAACCTCTTTACAGGAGGCATGTCCTGGCAGACTGACAAGCAATGGGCAAGTGTCAACAGCAAAACACAAAAAGCATGAAAGTTCAAGTGGAATGGAAAGACTCAATAGACCAAAGCCCCTCAAAAGATAATTTTGAAGTAACTAACTGGATTCTTAGAGATGCCTGATAAAGAATTTACAACCCTGCTTATAAATTGTTGAAAGACCTCAAAGATACCACCATGAAACCAATTGATTCGCTGGACCAAAATGTATCTAACTTGAAGGAAAAATTCAGCAAAGAAATTGAGGTCCTGAAGAAGAGGGACACATTTGGACTAAAGGTCTAAATATGAAAGTCATCATTGTGGGAATAACATTAAAGTCATAGGTGCTTGTCACTTTTTTATACACTTCCAAGAGCCTTTGTCCAATCTTTCTCCTAAGGGTGATACCAAATAGTGGATCAGAGGCTGGGTCTTTCTGGATTGCAAACTTCCAGAACATAAATACATTCCTTCCTTCCTTCCTTCCTTCCTTCCTTCCTTCCTTCCTTTCCTTCCTCTATAGTTCCAAGATGATTTCCTCCAAAATGTTCATTCTATTCAAAATGTTTTTTCCTTCTCCATCTTGACCACTCACTTTGAATCTCATTGACCTGATCATCCTCATTTTTGGATATCTAAAATTCAAAGTGTCCCAGGAGTCAGTCTTTAAACCCCTTGACTTCACTATTTATGCTCAGCTCCTAGGTAATCTCACCCAGGCCAGTTGTGTTAGATAGCTTTCTGTTACTATAACAAAATGTCCAAGATAATCAAGTTAAAAAGAGGATGGGTTTATTTTAACTCACAGTTATGGAGATTTTAGTCCATAATTGGTTGGCTCTGTTGCATTCCAGTCTGTGGGGAGGCAGCATATCATGGCTGGAACATGTAGCAAAATCACTCAGTTCATACCCTGGATACGAAAGAGAGGCAAAGGAAGAGAAAAGGGCCAGAGCCTCAAAACCCCCTTTGAAGCTATACTCCCAATGACCAGAAGACCTCCCAGCAGGCCCTATGTCCATCACCTCCTAGCAAATATAGTAGCACACACTTGTAATCCCAGCATTTGTGACCTGGAGGTAGGAAGATGAGGTCAAGGCCACCAAGGGCTACACATTGAGATGCTGTCTCAGAAAAACAACGGAAGTTTCCACCACCTCCTAATAGTGCCACCTGGAGACTAAACCTCTAACACTTGGCCATTTGGGGGACACTTGTCCAAACCGTAGTACCTATGACTTTAATGTTATTGCTACAATGATGACTTTCATACTTAGACTTCTAGTCAAAATGTGTCCCTCTATCCTTGACTTCATAGGGTTTTCAATTCATAGTGAAGTCAAGGATAGAGGGCTAGAGTGCTCCTTGGAAGCAAGAATGGCCAAACTGCGTCGTACATATTTCGGACATGTAGTCAGGAGAGAACAATCTCTGGAGAAGGACATCATGTTTGGGAGAGTGGCAGGTCAACGCAAAAGACGAAAACCCTCCACCAGATGGATTGACACAGTGTCTGCAACAATGGGCTTAAACATAAATAAGATCGTTTGCCTGGCACAGAATCGACAAGTGTTTCGATCTGCTGTACATAGGGTTGCTATGAGCCGGACTCGACTCGATGGCACCTAACAACAACATCCTTGACTTCTTCAGCTGTCCACTAAGTTTATTCATTATACCTAGTGACATCTCAAATGTAATATATTTGTAAAATACTCTTGATTCCTCCCAACCTCCTCTGCTTAGACTTGCTCCTCCCCAGCATCTCCAGATCAATAAACAGGCACTCTATCCTACTGCTCAGGCCAAAATCTTTGACATCATTCTTGAATCTTCTCTTTGTCTCATACAGATGCCATCAAGTCCTATCACATCAACTTTGAAAACATGTTCTGGATCAGTACATTTATTAGCACTTCAACTATAACCACCCTAGTCTAAATCAGTATCATCTACCTTCATCTTCCTCTTGTAATAGCTTTCTAAGTGGTCTCCCAGACTCCACGCTTGCCCCCTTGTAGTCTGTTATCCACAGGGCATTCAGAGAGACTATTAAAAGTCCAGCTTTTTTCTCTTCTACTCAAACCTCACCAATGGCTTCTCATCTGATTCAGTGTGATCCCCATGGTCTGGACCTGGCCATCTTTCAGATGGATTGATTATTATGATGAATGCCCTTGGTCACTGTACCTGACCTGCTCTGGTCTCTTTGTGGTTCTGCAATTCTGCCCCCTCCCTCTAAGAGCCTTTTCTGTCACTTGCTAGGAGTACTCTCCCCATCCATAGGGCATGTTTCTCTCAATTTCCTTTTATTCAGGTCACTGCTTAAAGGAAATCTTATTAGATAGACTGTCCTTAACCACTGTATCTAATACTACATGCAACACACACGCACACACACACACACACGCACACACACACACACACACACACACACACACATCTTTCTCTTCTATAATTTTGTTCTGCTATATCTTCCTTCCTTCATCATACTGTTCTGTATCTGACATCTCAAACTTTTATTTGCTTGGTTTTTTGTCTGTTCCCTCTACTACAACATAAACTCCATTAAAAATTAGACTTTGCTCCTGTTGCTCATTTCTGCATAGAGAATGGCTAGAGAGGACCAGAATACATAGTGTGTTCTCAAGAGACATTTGGAGAAAGACCTATTTCATGACTGAATGAAAGTAGCCTGGACTCACCTCCACCAACACTCCATTATCTTCCCTGCTACAGAATGGTAGTCACTATTCCAGCTGCTAATAAGGAGGTGGTGGCGAATTATGCCATTTTGTTGAATTTCAGACAGGAGCAACTAAAGAAGGATGAAATGGAGAGAGTTGGAGTGAGGGCTGACTACTGCCAGAACACTGGACCACCCAGGAATGAGAGGAATTAAATATACAGCAAATTAAGGTGTAACACACAAGTATACATGTATGCACACATTTATATACAGTGGGCTGCTAAAACAAAATGCAATAAACTGAGGAGCTTATAAACAACCAGAAACTTATTTCTCATTGTCTTGGAGTCTGGAAAGACCAAGACCAAGAAACCACCAGATGTGGTGTCTGTTGAAAGCCCACTTCCTGGTTCATAGACGCACCCTCTCACTAGGTCCTCATATGGTGGAAGGCTGTGAGGAGTCTCTCTCCAGCACCATCTGTAAGGGTACCAAGGCCCTTCCTGATGGCTCCATATTCATGACCTAATCCTATCCCAAAACCCCACATCATAGCACCATTAAATTGGTGATTAGATTTCAACATATAAATCTGGGGAGGTGAGAAATGTTCAGACAACAGCACTCCATCTCTAGCTCCCCAAACATATGTCCTTTTCACATATAAAACAATATCCAATCCATCCTAACAGCCCCCAAATTCTTAACTCATTCCAGCACCAAATTTAAAGACCAAATTCTCATCTGAATATCATGTCAATCACATGTAAGTGTGATTCAATGTACAATTCCTTTTCTTTTTTAATTTAAAATTTAACTTGCATATGGTATAATGAGTTTCATTATGGGATTTTCATACAATTGCTTCAAGTATATTGTCCCTGTTCTCTCCCTCTTTACCCACCCATGTTGCTCCCCTCTCCCTCTCACTATTTCCATCCCCCTCCACGTAAGGCCCTTTGTATTTTCTAATCTTAGATACATGCTATATGTATATTTTTTTCCTTTAAGGTAGATCTAGCTTCTGCATATGAATGAAAATATGTGTCATTTCTCTGAGTATGGATTATTTCACTTAAACAGATGATCTCCAGATCCATCCATTTTCCTTCAAATGAAATAACTTTATCCTTCTTTACAGATTAATAATAACCTCTGGGGCCTCTATTTTAATCCCATTCATGAGGGCTCTACTCTCATGAGTGAATCATCTACCAAAAGCCTACTTCCTAATACCATCACATTTGTGATTACATTTCAACATTTGAATTTGAGGGGGGCACAACCATTCAGACCATAACATAGAGGTACATATACCAACTAACTCTTGGTTAGATTGTGACTCAGAGGCATAGCACTATGCTGCCTTCTAGGAACTGTTGAAAGTATGTATATCTCAGACAATTGAGAAATTTGTAATGGGTGCTGGTTGTACAGGTGCACTTACTAAACAAAAGATTTGATATACGAGCTAGAATTTTAGTTCCTAAGAAAAAATATCAGTTTTAATGGTACGTGTAATGGGAGAAAGGATACTAGAAAAAGCCTAAGTATCATAGTGTCCAGTAAATAGGTAGACTTTTAAATTGAGGGATCTGAGACTAGGAGATACAAAGAAATATAGGTGTGTGAGTGCATCACTGATGGTGGAGAAGATGAAGGAGCCCGTTCGCTCTGCAGGACAGCAATGCCCAGTCCTGGGAGAACAGAAACACTCAATCTGCTGTGGAAAGAGGGGCTTAAGCACTAGAAATGATATACATAGTGTGTCTATGTCTCAAAAGCAAAAGAAATCCCAGTTTGTGAACTTGGGACACAGGTTCAGGTAACCTAGGAGCCACTTGCAAATTCATCTCATAGTTTGGGTATGTGAGTCATAAGTTCCACCTATTTTAAGGGCAAAATTGGTCCTAGAGACCAGCATGGAACTGTTTTGTGGTCCTGTGGCCATAGTTAAAGGAAAGGAGGATTATAGAGGCTGGAAGCTGGGCTATGTCAAATTCCCCGAGTCCCATAATTACACAGTGAAGCACCTTGAATCTTATAAAAAAATTATTGCATAAAAATTATGCCTAGAAACTGAGTATAGAGGATATATCAATAATGTATTAAGGTTAATTTGGGTATATGTGGAAGGGAAGACTATTGGAGAAAACATCTTTATCCAGGATGCTAAAAATAATAGCATTGCATGCTACATTAAATACTACTGTTGAATGTTGTTGTTAGGTGCTGTCAAGTCTTATCTTACTGATATCGACCCTCAAAGGGTTTTCAATGGCTAGCAGTCTTGGGATTGCCTTGGGAGTGGATTGCCATGTCCTTTTCCCATTTTTGTGGTGCTGGGAATTGAACTCAGGACCTCAGAGACTGCAGAGCAGTGCTCTACCAACTGAGATAAATCCCAGTTCTGTTGAATGTAGGCAAGTAATTTGTGTCCTCAGTGTAGCTTACGCTTTCCATTCACATGCAGCAATACTAAAAAAAAAAAAAAAAATTAAAGTTAAGCCCCTGTTTAACATACTTTCCCTAAAAATACTTTGTTACTTTTTAAACAACCATAAAGGGATAAAGTCAAATGGTAAACCTCCTAACAAAATGAGGAACAAGTCTTATTACTTTGATATATGTAGTTTGGAAATACTTTGTTTTGTTTCATTTTTTAGTCATGGTAGTTTCCCTTTTTCCTACTTCTTCCCTTCCATCAAACACCCAGTGTTCTTTACATGCCCTCCCAGGAAGGATGTAATACCTGGCTGGGAGTGTAGCTCAGTTGTAGAGCATGTACTTAGTATGCCCAAGTCCCTGGGTTCAATCCACAACACCAGAAAATAAGTAAGTAAATAATCCTGAGAGGCTCTGTGTTCTGTGTGCCTGAAGTCCAAGCTCTCAGGGGAATTTAAAGGGTTCTCTAATAGACAAGAGCCTAATATCCACTTCCACCCTAGGTAAGAAAAAGGATTCTCACAGGCTAAGAAAGGGGTTATTGTTATTATTAGGTGCCATTGAATCGGTGTCTGACTCATACAGACCCTAAGTACAACAGAGGACATACTATTGTTAGTGCTTCTCTGCCATTCACAGGGTTTTCAATGGCTGATTGTTTTTTGGGAGTGGGTTGCCGGGTCTTTCTCCCAAGCCTAGAGCACCTGGTGTTCCCAGGTGGTCTCCCATCCAAGTACTAACCAGGCCCAACCCTGCTTAGCTTCTGAGATCTGGCAGGATTGGACACTACAGTGGTATGGCTGAAGGCAAGAAAAGGGTAAAGAAAGAAAACAGAGGAAAGAGAGAAGAGACTGTGAGGAATGGTAAACAGAAAGTAAGAAATCAGTGTGCTCCTGACAGGAGCCTGTACATCCTCCCCAGCAAAGGCCTGGGGAGAAGAACTATCCCAGGAAGAGAAAAGATGGCCACATGGTGCTGGGCTAGGTGGCAATAGGGCTAAACAGAACGTCACAGATGCCTTCTAGCTTAGCTCAGAAGAAGCATAGAAAGCTGCCAGGATGGAGGGCCATGGACAGAAAGAACATCTCAGCAGCCACTACACAGGCTGGCTGAGGGACAGACAGACTCCTGCCAGTCCATGTGTCTGTGATAAGTGTGGACCCTGACCCTTAACAAAGAAAAAAAAAAAAAACTCAGGACAGTAGAAAATCCTCTGAAGTCACAAGATTAAATCTCTGCTATTCTGTACTTCTATATTGAGCCAAGACAGAGTAAAAACGACCAAATGTACCGTATTGTCTGAAACCACAACAAAACAAAACTGATAGGTGATAATAAACAATGATGTTTTTTTACACACTGGGCACTAGGTAATGAAAAGCAATGGTCCCTGAGAAGTGGGAAACAAAAGAGATGAGCCCTATGGTTGTCCTAGCTTCCTGAGAGAGGTTCCAGGCTTCAGATCAGGGAATAGGAATGCAGGCAGAGCCCAGCGGACTTGCAGAATTGAAGAGACCAACTGACAGCCTGGAGAGTAAGGCAGATGGAATTTGTCAACCTAAAATTTTATATCCAGCAAAAATATCCTTCAAAAATAAAAGTGGAATAAACATTTTTCCAGACCTACAAAAGATTTATTTTTAAATACATTCCCAAAGGAAAAGAATGCTAGGTAGAAATATCGATCTGCACAAAGAAGTAAATGGCATGGGAAATAATGACTACATGAGTAAATATGCCTTTTTGTTATTTAATCTCTTTAAAATATAATTGTTCAAACATAAATAACAACAATATACTTGGAGATTTAAAGCAGGGCTTCAAACCCATGAAAAATTGGCTTTAGGTTTGGGTGCAGGTCCAATATGTAAAAACTTAGAGAGTTCAGGTTCAGCTTGGGTTTATAATTTTAATCCTATATGTACATAGGTAGATGAGTAAAATCTTTTCAGTGTTTTTTTTAAATAGCTCATGATACAAAAAAATCAAAAGCTGAAACCAACCTCAACTTAGAACTCAGATCAAATCACAGACTCAGGCAATAGATCCACATGGAAGTAATACTTCTCAAATGGTCAAAGAATTGTATGTTTTGGCTAACCCTTCACCCATCCTTCTTATTTTCAATCTATTCAGGGAGAGGGAAGAAAGTAACAAGGGCAAAAATGATATGCAAAATGGGGATTGTTAGTGAAGCTGGGGATTTGGGCCTAGAAACATTCCACAATCAGAATTTTTGTGAATAACCGTGGTGATATGAAGAAGGAGACATGGCCTTTGATAGTGACTAGTGTTCTACCTGCCAAGCAGTTGGCTGGTTTCATTCATTTTATTTAGCCAGGGCTTGACTGAAATATTTTTATGCACAGTCATCTGAAAAGTTTTATAATTTCAAAACTCTGGTCAGATGTCATGGGACATTTTATTTTTCCTAGGTACTGACTAACTTCCTGGGAACAATGAGGATGGCACTTAGAATTGGAAATTGAAATGTTGATAATGAGAAGGCCTGAGGATTCATTAATCACCTCACTTCACAGATGTGAGCTCAGAAATCTGGATGGTCACATTCATGGTCATTGGACTGTAGTCATTGTGATGGTCAGCAGAAGACTCAAGTTTGGGTCTCTTGGTGTCCACCCTAATCTTCTTTTCTAGTGCCAGTTTGAACAGAGGTTTCTCTGAGCCTTTCTTCACTCTCCACCATGCCCTCACCTCAGACCTCAGCTAAAACTCTGGAAAATAGATCAGAAGCTACAGAATGTTGGGGTTGACTGGAGACTTGCGGATTTACTAGACTTTAGTCCCAAAACTCACTTTACCAATAGGGAAATGTACCTAGAGAGAGAAATCTGACTAGATTCCTTCCACTATCTGGAGACAGAGCTGGGGCTGAAACTGGGGTCTTTTGGTGTTGTTCAGGGATCTTCTCTACTTTCTTCTTTTAGACTGAGTGATTTCTGTGATTCCATTCAATTTCCTTTGTTGGCTTATCAGTCATAACTCTTTGTTTTGTTGGTTTCTTTAAGGGTTATAGTATATGCCTTTAATTTATTACAGTCTATTCTCAGGAAGTGGTATACTACCACTTCACATGTAGTATAAGAGTGTTACTCTTCTTCCTTCCCACTCTCTATGCTATTGTTTTTACTTATGCATATGCTATAACCAGGAATTAAAACCCAGGAAAAACTGGATTAAGGTTCAAGTCTGGGTTCAATATATTAAAATTTAGAGAGTTTGGGTTCAGTGATAGAATCACAGAATAGAATAGAATCACAGATAGAATCACAGAATGCTCCACATGGCCCTCTTCTTTTGCTTCCAGGGATTCTACCACACCACTCAAGGCCATTGAGTTTCTACTACTGGTTATGGTGACTGAGAAGGATTGCTATAAACCAAGAAAGGTTCACCACCGGGCACAGTGGCACATGCCTGTAATCCCAGCTGCTCCGGAGGAGGAGGCAGGAGGATCACAAGTTAGAGACCAGAGGCAGTCTGCATAACTTAGCAAGACCCTGTCTCAAAAAGTAAAAAATGGGCTGGGGTTGCAGCTCAGTGGTCCAGCACTTGCAGAGTATGCAAGCATTAGGCCCTGGGTCCAACACCCAGTACCACAAAAAAAAAAAAAAAAAAAAAAGCAAGAAAGGTTTTTAAACTGTGAAAGAGTTCCAAAAAAATTAAGCTAATGAGATGCAGGCCCTTTGAAATACACAATACATCTTCCAGCCTTGCTTCCTCATTGCAGATGTACTCTTCTCATACCAAATATCTCTGTCTTCAAAACACAACAATAAAAATCTCTGACAGCAATCCACAATATAGACATAACAACTAAGCAAATGTTACTACCCCTCTTTATTCTCCTGTGGCCATCAGACTGTGCAGAACTTAAGTACAATAGTCCTCCCTAATGGCAAGGAGGTGGCAGATCCATTCCAAGATGTTCCATGGATGCCTGAAGCCTACATAGTAGTACCTAACTTTCTACTGGGGTGTTAAAATAATGTATACCCAGGGTGTCTGAAAACAAAGAATTATCGTGTGTGGAGAGCCTGGGGTGACCTGCCAGAACCACAGTGTGCTACATACTTATAACTGGCAGTTGCAGTGAGCAAAGAGATAGGACTCTGCCACGCTGAGGTTCAGGCAGAAAGAGGCTTGGGAAAGGTGCTTAGAAGCAAGCCCCAGCCACTGGGGAGAGGACACAATTCCATCTCCTAAGGGAAAATATGAAGACTTTCAGCTCTAAGTCGTGGTCAGATAAAGAGACTCCATCCTTAACTCACAACCACGTTCACCTAACAGACTCCAACATTAGAGGCCACAAAAAGAGCGCCTCCAGTATGTATTTTTTCTTTTTATCCCCATATCCCTTTTTCTTTTTCTTCTTAAAAAATTATTTGGGGTTTTTTTTTGTGTGTGTATTTCATTTGTTTTCATTTTTTAATCTTTTTTCCTTCCTGCTATCGGGGATAATTACACTGTCATGGTATAGTATCCCCAGCCTATTTCTTATTTTTGATTGCAGACGGGATCACATTGAATTACACAGGCTGCCTCTGTCCTGGAGCTTGAGATCCTCCTGCCTCATTTCCCAGAGACACTGGTGTTTTAGGAGAGCAAATTGGTGTCTGCCTCTTTTTTTTTTCCTTTTTGTTTTACATTTACCATCTACTCATTGTTAATTTTTCATTTCCTCAATTCTTTTCTCTAATGTAATCTTTATCTTTTTTCTTCTTTGTTTTTTCCTACCTTTTTAGCCTCTCTGTCTTTCTCTGTATCCCTACTTTTCTATTTACTATACTTTAAATCCTTTAGGCTCACTGCTTCTGATTACTCTTCTTATGGTTACCTAATTCTGTTTATATGTCATTTTCCCTATCATGCAATAATTTCTTTTTATCTTTAGCTCCTTTCCTTTCCTCTTTTAACATTCATTTCCTTTCTAGACTATATTTTTCCTTTCTTTTACTCCACCCTTGAGACATCTTCCTGTCTGCCATTTTTCTGCCCCTCTTTCAGACTGCAGGCAAACTCAACTCATACCATCAACCTAAGTATTCCCCAAACTCATAGATTACTCAATATAATTATTGGTGTTCTCAGTTATATTGGCACTGGTGGTATAGTAATTGGGACTAAGGAATGTTAAATGTGTTTCTGTATCTGGTTTGATCGGGTATTATAACTGCTACAATGTTTGGTCTTCCTCTCTGGGACTAGCCCTGGAGAGTGTGATCTCAAGAAAAAAAAAAGCTCACTATGAAGACCCCCAAATAAAACAGGAAGTGATATCCACCCAACTAGATGAGCAAATCACAAATCAGAAACACAAGAAACATGAAAAAACAAGGTAACACATCTCTTCCAAAAGACAATGGTTCCTTAACCACTGAATCCACAGATACTGAAATAGTGGAAATGTCAGATAAGGAATTTAAAAGTTTTCTTGTAAAAATGATCAAAGATTTCAAAGAGGACACAAACAAGCCAATGAAAGAAATAATAAAATCAACAGAGGACTTAGGTCAGAAAGTCAACAATGTAGAAGACAAACACAGCAAAATGGATGAGAAATTCAGCAAGGAAATTGAGATTTTTAAAAACAAACAAACAGAAATGTTGGAAATGAAGAATTCAATAAACCAAATAAAAAAAAACACAGTGGAAAGCATCACCAGTAGAGTAGATGAAGTAGAAGATTGAATACCAGGGATGAAAGATAAGGCTGAGGAAATACTACACTCATATAACAAACAAAGAAAAAGAAATTAAAAGAACATGACCACAATTTTCAAGAACTTTCGGACATGATTGGGAGACCAAACCTAAGAATCCATGGGATAGAAGAAGAAGCTGAGATAAAAACTAAAGGCATAGAACATTTATTTAGTAAAAATATAGGAGAAAATTTCCCAAATCTGGGGATAGAAATGAACATCCAAACACAAGAAGCATTTAGAACACCAAACAGACATAACTTGAAAAGAACATCCATACAATACATAATAATTAAAATAGCAAGATTACAGAACAAAGAAACAATGTTGAAAGCTGTAAGAGAAAGACACCAACACACTTATATAGGAAAACCCATCAGAATTACATCAGATCTCTCATCACAAACCACAAATTCCAGGAAAGGATGGAAAGATATACATCAAGCCCTGAAAATAAATAATTGCCAACCAAGATTATTACATCCAGCCACGCTGTTGTCTACAATAGATGGAGAAATAAAGACATTCCATGGTGAACACAAAATAAAGCAGTACATGACCACCAAGCCAGCACTGCAGAAGATACCAAATGGAATCCTACATGCATAGCTACAAGAAAGACAATCTTCACTATGAGAGCACAGGAAAGAATAAACTGTATGGGAAGAACACACAAATTAAAGAGAACTAGGAAAGAGTTAATCATGTCTAACTTAAAAAAAAAAAAAACAGCAAACCCAGTATATGAATAAGGAAGAAAGAAAAGAACAAATAGTTTATGAACCAAGGAAACACCCAGCCCAGCAACCAGCAAAATTTTCTCAATAATAACCTTCAAGTTAAATAGACTTTAAGTTAAAACAAGTCCACAGAAACAAGGACGGTCACAAAATATTAATGAAGGGAAGAGCTGACCATGAAGATATAACAATTGTAAATATATACGCACTGAACATTGATGCACCCAATTTCATTAAAAAAAAAAATCTACAGGACTTAAAGGGACAGATAAGCCCAGATACAATAAGGATTGCAGCTGTTCTCAGGTGCTATCGAGTGAGGCCTGACATAGCGACGCTATTTACAATAGAATGAAACACTCCCCGATTCTGTGCCAGTCACATGATCTTATTTATGTTTAAGTGTATTGCTGCAGACACTGTGTCAATTCACCTAATGAAGGGTCTTCCTTTTTTTCGTTGACCTGCCATTCTCCCAAACATGATGTCCTTCTCCAGGGATTGGTCCCTCCTGACTACCTGTCCAAAATATGTAAAACACAGTGTAGCCATCCTTGCATCCAAGGAGCACTCTGGTTGCACTTTTTCTAGGACAAATCTGTTGGTTCTTTTGGCAGTCCATAGTATATTCAATATTTGTCTCCAGCACTATAATTCAAAAGCATCTTCTCCTGTCTCCCTTGTTCAGTGTCCAGCTTTCACAACCATATGATGTGACTGAAAATACCATGACATGAGTCAGGTACACCATTGTCTTTAATGTAATATCTTTATTTTTAATACTTTAAAGAGATATTTTGTCACAGCTTTTCCCAAAGCAATGCATCTTTTGATTTCTTCACTGCTGCTTCTGTAGGTGTTGATGGTAGAACCAAGTAAAGCAATATCATAGACAACCTCAATCTTTTCCCCATTTATCATGAAGTTACATACTGACCCAGTTGTAGTGATTTTTGTTTTGTTGATGTTGAGCTACAATCCATACTGAAGGCTATGTTCTTTCATGTTCATCAGTAAATGTTTCAAATCCTCTTCACTTTCAGCAAGTGGAGTTGTGTCATCTACATAACGCAGGTTGTTAGTGAGTCTTCCTCCAATCCTGATGCCACATTATTCTTCATAAAGTCCAGCTTCTCGGATTGTTTGCTCAGCATAGAAACTGAAGAGATATGGTAAAAGGATACAGCCCTGATGCACACCTTTCTCAACTTTGAACCAGACAGTGTTTCCTTGTTCTGTTCAAACAACTGCGTCCTGGTCCATGTACAGATTCTTCATGAGTACAACTAGGTGCTCTGGTATTCCCATTCTTCGAAGTGTTATCCATAACTTGTTATGATCCACACAGTCAAATGTCTTTGCTTACTCAATAAAACATAGACATCTTTCTGATATTCTCTGTTTTCAGCTAATATCCATCAGACATCAGCAATGATGTCCCTGGTTCTGTGCCCTTTTCTAAATTTGGCTTTATTTTTTGGTAGTTCCCTGTCTATATACTGCTGCAGTCACTTTTGAATGATCTTTAATAAAATTTTGCTTGTATGTGATATTAGTGATATTGTTCAATCGTTTCCACATTCTGTTGGATCCCCTTCTTTGGGAATTGGCACAAATATGGATCTCTTCCAATCAATTGGCCAGGTAGCTTCTTTCCAAATCTCTTGGCATAAACACATTAGAATTTCTAATGCTGCATCTGTTTGTTGAAACATCACTGTTGGTATTCCACCAATTCCTAGAGCCTTGTTTTTTGCCAACTTCTTCAAGACAGTTGCCACTTCATCCTTCAACACCATTGGTTCCTGATCATATGCTACCTCTTGACATGGTTGGTCATCCATCAACTCTTTTTGTACAATGACTCTGTGTATTCCTTTCATCTTCTTTTGATGTTTCCTGTGTCACTTAATATTTTCCCTGTAGAATCTTTCACTATTGCCATTCAAGGCTTGAATTTTTTTTCTTCAATTCCTTAAGCTTCAGAAAAATAGAGTGTGTTCTTCCCTTTTGGTTTTCTGTCTCCAGCTCTTTGCACATGTCATTAAAATATATGATTTTGTCGTCTTGTGCTTCCTTTTGAAATCTTCTGTTTAATTCCTTAACTCCATCATGTCTTCCTTTTACTTTAGCTGCTTGACATTCAAGGGCAAGTTCCAGAGTCTCTTTTGACATGTAATTTGGTCATTTCTTTTTTTTTTCTATCTTTTTAATAACCTTTGCTTTCTTCATGGGTGATTTTTTTATGTCATGCCACAACTCATTTGGTTTTCTATCAACTTGTGTCTAATGCATTAAACTTGTTCTTGAGGTGTTCTCTGAATTCAAGTGGAATATACTCAAGGTCATAACTTGGCTCTCATACACTTGTTCAAATTTCCTTCAGTTTCAGTTTGAACTTGCATATGAGCAGACAATAAGAGCAGGTGAGTTAAATACTCCACTGTCAACAACTAGATAGAACATGCAGACAAAACATCAACAAAGGAACTTCAGAGTTAAACACCACAATTGAACAAATGGACTTAATAGACATGTATAGAGTATTCCACCCAAAAGCTACAGAATACACAGTCTTCTCTGCAGCTGATGGAACATTCTCTAAAATGGATCACATTTTAGGCCATAAATCAAGTCTTAACAAGTACAGAATAATCAAAATAATTTTATGTATCTTATCAGATTCTTTTTTTTATTAGAAATTTTTAATGTACATCATAATGTGATTCATTTTGACATGCTTTTCGTTGTGACAATTTTCATATATGCAATTTGATAAGCATTATTCATATAGGTTACCCCTTACCCTCCTCTATGTTTCCCCCCTCCCCCCTTCCTATCTAAGTTTCCCATCCAAGTCTTCTCTATCTTTTACTATATA
>VMDO01019588.1:0-39333 GCA_007922755.1 Pedetes capensis
GGGAATTATAAACTCCATTATATCTCAGTGAAATTCTAGGCTATATTTCTACCTCCCAGTGATTAGTTTCAGACATATTAAAGTAGAGTATTTAAATATGAGTTTTACCTTGTCACTCTTTTAGCTTTAACAGATCATCTAAAATAAGTATTCCCATATTAATTTATTTAGGGTTTCTACCTATGGAAGAAAATATTACTTCTACTTTTCAGTTTATTTGGTCATGTTTCAGGTGCCGTCAAGTTGAATCCAACTCATCGCAACCCTATGTACAACAGAATGAAACCCTATCCAACACGGTGTCATGTACATGATCTCTTTATTTTTGAGCACAATGTTGCAGCCACTGTTTCTTAGTTTTAGTCATGTCACATCGCAAAAGGAGGTCCTAGGGACTTTACTTCATTCCCATCATTAAGGTCAACTCTACTTTGAGGAGGTGACTCTTCCCAAGTTGTTTCTTGAATGCCTTCTAGCCTGAGGGACTCATTTTCCAGCACTATATTTGACAGTACTTCTCTGCTATTTCATGGAGTTTTAAATAGCTAATTGTTTTGGGAGAAGGACATGGCAATCCACTCCCTGAAGCAATCCCAAAACAATCAGCCATTGAAAACTTATGAGGGTCACTATGAGTTGGACCCAACTCCGTGGCACCTAACAACAGTTGTTTTGAGAGTGGGCTCCTGGGTCCTTATCCCTAGTCTGTCTTAGGTTTCAGCTGAGCTTCTAGACTATCTACCAAGGGAGGCCCTGCACCAATGGCATGTTGTTATTGTTAGGTGCCCACGAGTCAGCATCCAATTCAGAGACCCTACGTACAACAGGCCAAACACTATTGTCAGTGCTTCTCTGTTGTTCATAGGATTTTCAATGGCAGATTGATTTTTGGGAGTAGGTTGCTGGGTCCTTCTCCCAAGCCTGCAGCACCTGGTGTTCCCGCGCAGTCTCCCATTCAAGTACTAACCAGGCCTGACCCTGCTTAGCTTCAGAGATCTGACAGGATTGGATGTCACAGGGCTATAGCTGCAGGCACCAATGGCATAGCTTTCAGCATTATAGCAATACACAGGCATGACAAGCTAACAGACACGTGGGAGTATTTGGTCATAATATAATGAAAAATAGATTATCAGATTTCTATTAAGAATATTTTAATTCTTTTTTATATGAGAAACTTCATAAAAATTACAGGATACCCTTTGATATAGTGCTTCAGTGATACACCAAATTTCCATGTTTATAAAAGTATTATAAACATTATTTTGCTACTGATTATTTTGATCATTGTTGCTATCAAATTTATTCCTACAATAAGATTTAAAAAACATTTCCGTAAAGAAAGACTGACTAGAAATATGGACACTTTATCTCTTCTTTAGTAATAAAGGGTCTTCATATTACCACCCCATCTCCTTTTTTTTGCCAAAAAAATGTCTAATTATATATTAAGAACAAGTCTTTTTTTGGAGTAATGGTCCTTGGTCCACATCCACTATAGAGCTTCCAACCAGTCTTTTAAAGTAAAATTAACCCTGGGAATAGTTAAAAGAAGCTTGTATCCCTGAATAATCTTTTATTTTATTATCTGACTGTGACATATGTGCTATAATTTGAATATTGTCTCTCCAAACTTCACGCTGAAACTTAATCCTCCTGTTTAGAAGTGAGTCCTTTGGGAAAGTGATTAAATCAGGAGAATCCCACCATAGTGAGTAGGATTAAAGCCCTTATAAAAGCTTCAGCGAGCTAGCTGGAACTTTAACACCTTCATACATCCAGAAGGTGCCATATTAGGAACAGAGAACAAACCCTTACCACACACCAAATCTCACAACACCTTGATCTTACATTTACCATCCTCCAGAACTGATACAAATTTCTATTTATAAATTCCAGTCTCAGGCATTTTGATAAAGTAGCATGAGAGGATTAATGCAATATCTTCCTTGTTACCATTTTCATCTTTCTAGTACCAGTGCTCACTAGGTGTGTTAATTTAATATGGTATATTTCACAACTGTTTTTGCTCAGTTCAGAAACTTTTTGCCCTTTTTCTAACAGCAACCTTCAAACTTTGCTGTGGGAATCATCCTTATCAACTCTCAACCCTGCCAGTTGGAAGAGGGATGATTCTTCTCAGGATGGAAATAATACACCTGAGAACATTTTATTTATCTAGCCACAGTGATTGTTTTAGAAACAGCCTAGTGATCCATGGCATTTAAATTATCTTGAGATTATTACTTTTGAATTATAGTGCTTGAGATGAATATTGAATATACCATGGACTGCCAAAAGATCCAGCGGATCTGTCCTAGAAGAAGTGCAACCAGGGTGCTCATTGGAAGCAAGGATGGCTAGACTACAACTTAGATATTTAGAACTTATAGTCAGCAGGGACCAATCCCCGGAGAAAAACATCATGTCTGGGAGAGTGGCAGGTCAATGAAAAAAAGGAAGACCCTCAACTAGATGAATTGACACAGTGTCTGCCACAATGGGTTTAAACATTAAAAAAATCATGTGCCTGGTACAGTGCTCAGGAATGTTTCATTCTGTTATATATAGGGTTACTATGAGTCAGACTCTACTCAACAGCACCTAACAACAGACAAATTTTTCTCTGCCATTGTGAGCTTGGAACTGTTATCAGCCATCTTGCCCTTATATCAAATGAGCCTCCATGAAATAAATCTGAGGAAGGTGACAGTACTCTGACATGGCATAGGGGGAAGACTCCTGACAATGTTATCTGAATGTCTGGATCCAGCCATACTTGAACCTGCACTTGTACTTTTCCACTACATTAGTCAACAAATTCTTTTATATTGATGTTGGTATTTGCAGTATTAGAGGGCTGGACCCAAAGCCTCCTGCATACTTCACAAGGGCTCTAAAACTGAGATGTATCCCCAGCCCTTCTTTAAATATTCTATCTTGAGACAGGGTCTCACTAAATTATGCAGGATGCCTCTGGCCTCAAAATCATGATCCTCTTGCCTCAGCCTCCCCAGCTACTATATTTATAGGTGTGTACCACCATGCTTGGCTTAAGAACAAATTATCTTTTTATGTTAGTCACTTGAAAGTAAGCTTCTATCACTTTTACCCAAAATAAATCCTGAAAGAGTTTGAGTCTTTGTTGTTGTAGGTGCCTTGAGTAGGGTTTAACTCATAGGGACCCTATATACAACAGAATGAAATATTTTCTGACACTGTGCCATGCCTGGCACTATGTCAGTGCTTCTTTTCTATTCAAAGGGTTTTCAAAGGATGATTGTTTTGGGATTGCTTTAGAGCATGGATTGCCATGTCCTTCTCCCATTTTGTGAGTCTTTAAAACTATCAAAAGGTTGCCAGGCATGGTGGTGCATACCTGTAATCCCAGCAGCATGAGAGGTGGAGGCAGGAGGATGGCAAGTTCGAGACCAGAGGCAGTCTGTATAATTTAGCAAGAACTTGTCTCAAAAAGTAAAAAAAAAAAAAAAAAAATACACACACACACACACACACACACACACACACACACACACATATATCCTGTAGGGGTAGCCCTGTGGCATCCGATCCCGTCAGATCTTGGAAGCTAAGCAGGGTCGGGCCTGGTTAGTACCTGGAAGGGAGACCGCCTGGGAACACCAGAAGCTGTAGGCTTGGGAGAAGGACCTGGCAACACCCTCCCAAAAATCAATCTGCCATTGAAAACCCTATGAACAGCAGAGAAGCACTGACAATAGTGTTTCCCCTGTTGTACAGAGGGTTGCTATGAGTCGGATACTGACTTGACGGCACCTAACAACAACATATATATATACACATATATTATCAAAAGGTGATCAAGAGGTAGAAGTATAGAGACTTAAAAAGCTTTGAAGAAGAAAATTAAAGTTCGCTATGTCTGATTAGTCTTGATGAAAAGATTAGATAGAATTCCTATAGCAAGAAAGGGAAAACAATTATTTTATTAACTTAATTTAAACATATCCTCCAATAAACAATATTGAGTTGTTTTATATTGTTGCCACAAATCAAGTGCATTACATTATTCTTTAGAGAAACACAACACAGGCCAAGTGCAGTGGCACACACCTGTAATCCCAGCAACTCAGGAGGCAGAGTCAGGAGGATGGTAAGTGTGAGGCTAAAGGCAGCCTGCATAATTTACTGAGACCCTGACACAAAAATAAATAATAAAAAATGGGCTAGAGGTGTAGCTCACTGGTAGAGCACTTGAAAGTATGTACGGAGCCATAGGTTTGTCCCCCAAGCACCGCTGAGAAATAAAATAAAATACTCCCTTCATTGAAGTGTATCTCGAAATAACATGTAATTGGCAAGAGAAAGCATCTTAAAAGTTCTTTCCCCCAGTTTGATTTTGTTGCATAATGATTGATGCAGAAGCAAATAAAAGGAAATAAACATTATTTAGGAGACTGGTCCAAGAAATCTTGCGTGCTAAGAAGTAAATAGTTGAGACAGAGGCTTTTCGTGTTCATAGAAAGCAACCAGGGTGAAAGAACAGAAGAAAATGGAGCTCCCCAGGGAATTGGACATTCCCACAAGGTTGAGACACAGTCCAGTGCATGAGACGCCTGGAAGGAAAGGTCTGTGTAATCAAATTTTAGGCAAGTGGAGTCTCAGATTTCTGAGTTTTAGCAGTTCAAAACTAACGGTAGTTCAGGAATGGAGGGGGATAAGTTTTTGAAATACCTCATGGAAATGGAATCCATAGCTTTTTGAAACATGGTTTGAAAATTACTGCATTATTTGGTTTTATTTCTGAGATTGACCGTGACTATAGCAATTAGAGTGAACACCTTGAAATGTGTCTTTTCACATTCTGAAAATAATAACTTACGAGTTTGATGTTGTCACCTGTACATGGGAAACACAGTTGCCTTTGAAATTTCTGTACTGTTTGCACCTTAGATTTTAAAAATTGTCATAGAGAAAAATATTCTGAGGTATGTAAGTACCCTATTTAAATGTTTTGGTGTAGAATTTTCCTTGGCTTATTTACTTGCCATTGAACAGAGGATTTCATTTTGGCAACTAATACTTTCTGAGCTCAGATTCTGTAACTGCAAAAGTTAGTATAGCCTAGGAAAAGAGTAGAAAAATCAGAAATCTTCCCATTAAGCCTTCCCAGTATCACATGATATTAAATCCAGCTCTCCTCTAGGCAACATTTAATTGATTTTAAATGGCCATAGTATCAGCCTCAAGAACATTAGCTAGAGGCCCATTTTTATTATGCATGTATCTCTGAATGGAAATGTTCAAAAGTTGATCTCTATTTTAACAGACTTAATCTTTTCTGTCTTGATCCACTCCAGTTTTTAATAGTCCTTTCTTACTATGTATAGCATGTGCTTTTCATTTTCCTAAGATTCTCTTAAAATAATCACTCCTTACATTTGAGATAAGCTTCAAAAACATTTTTGTACTATAGAAATTAACTGAAAATCTAACTTGAGTCCCACTTAACTTAAGAGATCAGCAACAGGTTATGTCAGAAATTCTTGAGAAAATTCATTAGTACTTCATATCCACAATACAAAGCCATGAAAGAAGCACAAAAGTATAGATCTCAGGTCCTGATGTTGTGGAAAGTAGCCCAAATATTAAGACATTTTTATAAAAGTTGTCTTAATTATGACCAGTTAATTCAGTGTTCAAAATTTTATAAGATATCAGTATCAAAGCTTTAGGATTCTAAGTGTTTAACTTAATTTCTGTTTTTTATTTAATAATATTGGAAAATAATTTAATTACTTAAAAACCCAATACATTCTGAGCCACAGTCTTGTTTTCATTCCAGAATATTCCCTGATAGCTTTTGTCCAATAAATACTTTTTATAGTCATATTAAAATTAAGTTTTCTATTAGCTCTGCTTGTATACTTTATTTTAGAAATGATACTCACAAGCCTATATTTATCTGAGACTTAATCTGATCTTGTATTGCCAATAATTTCAAGTTAATTTCTATAGCAGTTCTCAAAACATGTTTCTCACAAACATTGTACAGCCATATGTTTTCAAGCAAAAGTTACACTTTTGAACTCTTTCTGTTTGGATCATTTTAAGTCTTACTATTTATGTCAGGATAAAGATCTGGCAACTCACTCCTAAAACAATCTCAAAAATATCTGCCACTGAAAACCCTATGAGTAGCAGAGAAGCACTGACAATAGTACCCGGCATGGCACAGGGTTGGGTAGTGTTTCCTCTATCATTCATAGGGTCACTATGGGTGTTACTGGATGCAATGGCATTTAACAACAACATTTCTTTCAGGTGATTCATATTCCTGAAACCCAGTTGTGAATTCACTTTTGAAAAGAGAAATCTTAGCTGGGTGTGGGCATGCTGCCTGTAATCCCAGCAGTTTGGGAGGCAAAGGCAGGAGGATCACGAGTTTGAGGCCAGGGGAAAGCTTTATAACTTAGTGAGATCCTGTCTTAAAAAAAAAAATTTAAAAGGATGTGTGGCTCGGTGGTAAAGTGCTTGCCCAGTATGTACAAGGGGCTGGGATTTAGCTCAGTTGGTAGAGCTCCACTGTGCAGTCTCTGAGGTCCCAGGTTTGATTCACAGCACTGCAAAAATGGGAGAAGGATGTGGCAATCCATTCCCGAGGCAGTCCTGAAACAGCTATTGAAAACCATGAGGGTCACTATGAGTCAGACATGACTTGATGGCACCTAACAACAGTATGCACAGTGTTCTCTGAGTTCAACCCTCCAGTACTGGGGTGGAAGAGTGGGAGACAAAAAGATGCTTTCTCCCCGCAATATAAATGATGTGTAAGAAAGCTTCTATTTTTTTTTTTTTTTGGTAGTACTGGGGGTTGAACCCAGAGCCTCGCACCTGCATGCTCTGCAAGTGGTGGACCACTGAGCTGCACCCCCAGCCCATTTTTTTTTTATTTTTTGAGACTGGGTCTCGCTAAATTACAGACTGCCTTTGGGCTCGAACTTGCGATCCTCCTGCCTCTGCCTCCCGAGCCTCTGGGATTACAGTCATGCGCCACCGCGCTGAGCTAGAAAACTTCTATCTTCAAGAATTGAACTAAACAGACGAAGAAAAGCAACCATTCCAGTTAGGAGCTTATTGCAATAGTGTAAGGAAGAAGTGAGGTTACTTTGGGCTAAGTTGTTGCTAATGGAAATAAGAGAAAACAAATAGATCTGAGACACATCTTAAATATTGACACCCTTAGGAGCGATAGAATGAATATAGCTGGTAAGAGGAGTAGGAGCCAAAACTGACTCCACCTTCCTATTTTGATTAGTTACATGGATAATAATGTCATTTGTTGAAGTGTGAGGAAGACCAGTGAAGAAACTGATTTTGTGGTAGGAAATTTAGAAATTTTATAGGGATATTTTGGCTGAGAGGAATTCTAGTCATCCTAATACAGTGGAAATTAAGATTCAAGTGCCTGGAATTAGCAGAGGTCTGGGTTACAAATATAAGTGGGAAGTATATAGATACTTCTTAAAACCTTGAGAGTAGATTCATGTTCTTTGCTATACAATGTCTGCATACTGGCTATACTTTGAAGAGTATAACTAGAGAAGAGATGGTGCCCAGGAACTACACTTTTTGGTGCTTAAAATTTGCTGTAGGCCAACAAAACGATTACAGCAAAGGAAACAGAAAATGTGAGTGTAAGGGAGAAGAAAGGAAAGGCTAAATTCCAGAGTTTCCTGTCTGAGTAAGATCATCATTTAAGAAAGTAAAATGGAAGCTCCAAGGGAAAATATCTACTACTAGATAAGGAAATTATATAAGTCTTTGGGAATTTATTAGAATGTTAGGCAATGTGTTTAGTTTTCACAAAATGTAGTCAGAATTTTTTTCACATCATTTTTCATTTATTTTAATATCTTTGAGTATATTTGTTTGGAGTTCTTTGGAGGTATAATATTTTTATCTGAACATTTGTTTCTGCTAATCATTATGAGAATAATGGGCCAGATGTTGTATAATTCATTTTTTTTAATACAAATATGGGAAGTAGATGCCATTCCTGATAAAAGTACAGTAAATTACTCAAAGTCATTGTATCACACATGATCACGCATTACTTCTCAGATACTAAGAGGTATTGGAAAAATTCATTTCATTTTTTTCTGTCTATTCTGAAGTAGCAACTTGGGAAGGTTAGGTATAAAAAACATTATTAATTTTAAACTAGATGTCTTTGTACTGATTTTTATCTCTATTGGCATGTTGGCTAGAGTGTGCTAAAATATTTTGTTCCTCATAACAATAGCAAGGATATAGTTACTGAATTCATTCCCTGGGATAATAACTCTACTTATGTCAGTGGAAGATGATCTAAACATGGTTGGAGGGAGAGAAGGCCTTGGCTGCTTACTCTTGTCTAGTCCTTGTTTGTAACTTGAGTGGAAAGATAGATCACTTGGTTATATGCCTATTAACCACACCTCTAGTATTTGCAAACCACCATGTCAATTGATATTGCTGAAATATTGGAAACTTGGAGAGATGTAGAATAACTCATCCTAGTTTCTTAATGGTTTCTGGAAAAAAACTAATACTTATGCAGGAGTTGAAGGGTCAGCACTTCATGTATAAAGAAACAAAACCAAAACAAATCATAGTATAAAACTCACAGATGAATGTCCAAGATGTATGGAGTTCAGTTTTTAAATTCTATTTCCTATGAAAGCATGTTTTTCTCTTAAATCAATTTTTTTCTGTTAGATTTTATTTTGGTTAGACACGGTGCAATGTTTTTCGACTATTTAGCAGTGGTTTTCAGTATTGAGTTCTAAATTAGTTTAATTGTGAAAGATTTGGTACACTAATCTTTTCATTAAATGCTGAGACAGTAATCTCAATATCTGTGGTAAATCTATAGTCAGGGATGCTGATGTGATGTGAATATTTGTCTTCCACTTCTTTGAATCACAATTCTCTCACAAGGACAATAGTTGCCCCATGTGGGATTATTAAAGACCAGCAGCATGCTTAGATTTGTTCATGATGTCATGTATAATTAAACACTTAAATAAATCACACTCTATGATTTAGATGACATAATCTAGATTGCCTGCAGCCATAGCCCTGTGGCATCTGATCCCATCAAATCTCAGAAGCTAAGCAGGGTGGGGCCTGGTTAGTACCTGGAAGGGAGACCGCCTGGGAACACCAGAAGCTGTAGGCTTGGGAGAAGGACCTGGCAAACCCCTCCCAAAAATCAATCTGCCACTGAAAACCCTATGAACAGCAGAGAAGCACTGACAATAGTGTTTCCCGTTGTACAGAGGGTCGCTATGAGTTGGACACCGACTCGACGGCACCTAACAACAACAACAACAACAATCTAGATTGGTCCTATAATCAAATAATTCTGAAGAAAAGAAAATGAAGACCCCTCTTTACCAAGGTTGTTATGAATATTTAACTGCTGAATACCTTACAGCTTCCCAAACACTAGTATGTATATGTGTGTGCAAGTATAAATGTGTGTACCTATCTCAAACCTTCTATTACCTCATAAAAAGCTCATGAGAAAGTATTAGTAAGATGAGTTTTATGAAGAAATTAAGTCTTAGGTCAGTTGGAAGTATGAGCAGCCAATTAATAGTTGTCCTGTCGCCCAAATATGTGATCACATTCCACATTTGCTGATGCTTCTTTAATACTGTTTACAGTGCTGTTAAACACACTTGAGCAATTGTAAAGCATGGTTTTGCAGTTGGCCCTCTATATTCAAGAATTCTCTGTGCATCGATTCAGCCAGACACAAATTGGGAGTACTTGAAATAATGTATTTGTTCTTGTCATTTTCCATAAACAATGAAGAATAACAATTATTTGCATATCATTTAGACTATGTTAGCTATCATAAGTAAATATATTTAAGGTATAAGGAAGGATATGTATAGGTTATATGCAAATATTACCTAATTTTATAGAAGAGAATTAAGCATCCACAGATTTTGCTAGCCTCAAGGAGGTACACTCCTGGAACCCATCTCTTGCAGATATTGGGGGCCTACGATAGTAAGAAAAAATACTTTAATGGTTTCACAGACCATAATATATTTAATATTATTAAGCTACTCCTAATCTGTTTAATGCAATATACATGAGCCACAGAAGGCAATCCAGAGTATTTAAAATAAAGTAAGTTAAATAAGCTAGGAAGTGACTTTTTCAATGTTGTTGTTGTTGTTAAGTGCCATTGAGTCAGTATCTGACTCATAGTGACCTTACATGCAACAGGGGAAACACCATTGTCAGTGCGTCTCTGCTGTTCATAGGGTTTTCAATGGTGGATTGATTTTTGGGAGTGTGTTGCCAGGTTCGTCTCCCAAGCCTATACCACCTGGTGTTCCCAGGTGGTCTCCCATCCAAGTACTAACCAGGCCCGACACAGCTTATCTTCCGAGATATGATGGGATCAGATGCCACAGGGCTACGTCTGCAGGCTTTTGAAATATACTGCTGTTATTAAGCAAAAGTATCACATTTTATTATTTTATATATAATACTAGCAACTTTGTTAAGGTCTCTTGACACCTTCTTGAAGTTTACTGTTTAGTATAAAGAGTCGAGCTTGTCAACAAACAGGAAGGAGAAAATGGAAGCAGTATTGATATCTATTTTGTGGCATTTTTACCTGAACTTCGTATATACATTACCTTTTGATAGATGCCTTGAAGATGTCAAATCCGTAGGGTATGATTGTAGACATGAGGGAGACCAATAGGGAGAAATGGTGAGGTACCTTAATAGGTTGATGAAGCACAAAATACGAAAACCTCATTGGCTGAGGGACTCATGAAGGCTAGCTGTACATGTATCTGGGAAGGTGTGATAGGCTACCAGTAAACCAAGTCTAATGTCTTGGTAATCTGGCAGCAGTGTGTGAAAGAAACCTGATAGTGAACTCTAAGTAGTTATAGGAGCTGAAGCTTAGAGCTTTGAAATCAAATAGGCTGTTTATCAATCTTGGTTTCACTAATTTTTAACAGCATGACCTTGAGCAAGTTGTTCAGCTTCCTTGGACTCAATTTTCTCATCTGTAAAATGGTAACAATACTATTCCTACATACTGTTATAGGAGGGTTAAATGAGGAAATATGCATTAATGGGTCAGTAGAAACTCTTAATAAAATTAAATTGTTTCTCAATTCACCAGAGAAAAGTCTAGGGTTCTAACCTGTGACATGCACAAAGTGGTGGCTGAAAACAGCCTGAAGAGGTGAGGATTTAGTGGGGAAAAACTCCTGTTTCACTGCTATTGCTGATGGCTTTGCTACTCCAAGCAATGGAAGGCTTCTGTCTGATCCAGCCTTCCAACCATTGGAGAACTGTAGTGGAGTTCCTAAAGTTTCAAGTCCCATGAGACGGCTAAATTTTAGTAAATAGGGTGCTTTGGTTTTAAACTGATGTTAAAGAGACCAATTCAAAGGCGTGGTCCTTGGAAGCTAGAATGGTTAGACTGGGTCTAACATATTTTGGACATGTTGTCAGGAGAGACCAATTCCTGCAGAAGGCCATCATGTTTGGGAGAATGCCAGGTCAATGAAAAAAAAAGGAAGACTCTCAACTAGATGGATTGGCACAGTGTCTGCAACAATGGGCTTAAACATAAAAAAGATTGTGTGGCTGGCACAGAATCAGAGTGTTTCGTTCTGTTATACATAGGGTTGCTATGAGTCTGACTTGACTTGATAGCACCTCCACTACCTGAGTTTAGTATCATCAGACCATACTTCAAAAAAGCTGCCTCTTAAACTTTTTCTGGGTGGCTTCAGTTGAGTAATTCCCAGCTTGGTTCCTAAATAAACAGAAGTTAAAGCTGACACAGAATCTATTTGTTCCAATGCTTTCATTTTGTTACATTTTTTCCTGCTGATTAGCTTTGAGAGGATGGTCAGGTGGAGCATGAGTACAGAGTAGAATATTAACAAAATTAGGAGGGGATAATATTGCAATATTTAGGGTGGTGGCAATATGTAGAAATGAGGGTAAGTAGAGAGTACAGAACAAAGCAAGCAATTCAGAATCTGTTAGTCCTTTAATTAGTTCTGTTTCATCAATATCTTATTCTACCTGAACAAAATGTTATCTAACTTTGGAAATTAAATACACATGTAGTACAAACTTTGCATAGTAGAAACATTATCCATTTATCTCCCTTAGTTCCAGTATAATGACTCTCCTGGTAGCTGCCATACATGATAAATATGGTTTAGTTAACAAAATTGTATTTTATATAATTGCATACTTTAAGGCAGAGATCAATAACCGACTTATGAATATACAGTCACAAAGATCAATGGAAAATAAATACCCCTGCATTCATCTGAATGGCTATGCTTTATTTTTTCTTCTTACAAGTGATAATCAGATTATAAATTGTACTATAGCTCCATGACCACTTCATAGGAATTTATTGATCTATGCTTAGCCAAAGAAATTAAGAGAGATAAAGATAATAATTTAAAGCCTCTGTGTGTGTGTGTGTGTGTGTGTGTGTGTGTGTGTGTGCGTGCGTGCACGCTAAGATGTGTACTTGTGTAGGGGGCTTTTAATGTGTATGATTGTGTGTATAGGTTCATAGTTATGGTTTTAAGCAGAGTTTTAGCCATAATGTGGGTAAATACCATATGTCCATTTTAATAGCAGCCTTTGCATAAATGAAGATTGGTTTGAATGAACTCTCACTAATGACAACTTATAGCCATGGCCACAGCTGACAGATGCCACTGAATGTGGTGTAAAAAAGCTCTCAGGAGGACAATGACTTTGATGTCATGTGTCTGGAGTTGATCAGAGTTCGAGCATGCCTTACCCTTCCTTATGTCTGTGGAGAGGCTGCATATTTTAAAAAACGTAGATGAAGAACTCAAAGACATAGGCCATACTATAGCAAGGCTCATCAGAAATAGCTTGCCTGACCCCTACTGCTGGTTACTTCAGTTCAAGATGATTACTTCTGATATGTAAAAGCAACCAAAATTTGTCACGGTTTATAATGAGTAAATATACTTGGAATATGTAAAACATATTTAAATGGCTCTTAAAAACCACATTTGACTGATTGATAGATATAATTGGATTTTTTCAGGCTTTTCCAGGTCCCACTAAGTGAAAAAATAATGTAACTAATAAAAGTAAAGCCTGAGTAGCTTTATGATGGCATATGGCAGGTCACTTTCCTTGTTTTATTTTAAGAAGTACATTAAAATACAACAAATGTATTCTAAAACATTGGCATTGCATTTGAAATCCAAGTTAAAATATTTAAATCTTTAAAGTCTAATGCTTTCAAAGTATAAAATCTACATCTAGGATTTTCTGTAGACCCTTATGTTGTGTTTTGGATTCATGGGTTGTAGGCATAAATCATTTGATGCTGCCTCATAGCATCAATTAAATTGCAGTCGCATATAAAACTCCAGAAATATCTGGTATACAGGGAACTGAAGCTGGAAAGGCAATTAAGGGTGGTATCAATGGACAAAGGAACTAAAAATACTGAAGTCATTAGCCTAGATTGGCATATGAGAGATGATGTACAAACTAAAGGTGGTTTAAAGTAGAACTTTAGAGTTCATGAAGTCATTGGGAATGTCACTGTGAATGTGTTAGGCTAAGGTTTGCTACTGGGAAAATACCAGAATGAGATGGCTTATATGGTTCCATGCTTGTGTCCAGAACATTGCTTCTGGTTGAACTGTCTTTTCTCTTCTTTACCTGCTAATTCCTCCCCATCCTTCAAAGGAGAATAGCTAAAGAATTCTCACTCTTTCCAGGCACCATGGTGAATGTCTGTAATCTCAGAGACTAGGGAGCCTGAACAGGAAGCTTGCCAGTTTGAGGCCAGAGGCAGCCTAGGTAATTTAGTAAGATTTTGTCTCAAAATAAAAAAATAAAAAGGGCCTGGTGATGCAGCTCACTGGTGGATCACTTGCTTAGCATGCACAAAGCCCTGAGTTCAACCCAGGAGTTCTGCAAAACGTGTGTGTGTGTGTGTGTGTGTGTGTGTGTGTGTGTGTTTATCTTTTTTTCTCAAAGACAAACAGATTCAATTCATCCCTCTCATATGCTCTCATAGCTATTTCTACAACTGACAACCATCACACTCACACTAGGTTATTCCATTCTGTTGTGTGGTATGTGTCCATTGCTCCTGATAGAAGGTAAGTCACTGCAAATATCCTGAAGATTACATCAGAGTACTCGGTATGTACCAATTCATAGCATTGTGCCTGTACTATTGGATTTTGGTATCTTATGTATTAAACCAGAGAATATCTATAACATAATCTATAACATACACATAAATGTACTATTTTTCCCATTACTGTAGCCCACGTCTTTAATCCCAGGGACTTGGGAGGCTGAGATAGAAGAATCATGAGTTTGAAGCAGAGACAGCCTGCATAACTTAGCAAGACATTGTCTAAGAATAAAAAATAAAACTATATTGGTGGGTGCAGCTCAGTGGTTAAGTACTTGCCTAGCATGTGCTACACCCTGAGTTCACTCCCCTGTATGGCAAAATAAATGAATAAATGGATAAATAAATAAAATACTTATGATGTACTGGCATATATTTGCTAAATGTATTAGATTATATTTTTATAAATTTAAATGGAATTAATATGCAGTTAGGTTGATCAAGTTCATAAGTACTTAATATCAATTAAATATTTAAAAAATTAATTTAACTTGACATATATTTAATAATCCAACAACAGATTTACTTACAGTGTGTTTTTGTTAGGTACCAATTTGGGTACAGCTCCTAGTGACCTTATGTAAAACAGAATGAAACACTACTTGACACTGTGCCATGCCCAGCATTATGTCAGTGCTTCTCTGCTATTCATAGGGTTTTCAATGGCTGATTATTTCAGGAGTGGGCTGCCAGGTCTTTTTCCCATGCCAACAACACCCACTATTCCCTGGTAGTCTCCCATCCAAGTGCTAACCAGGCCAAACCCTGCTTAGCCTCTGGGATCTGAAGAGGTCGGATGCCAGGGTGGTATGGACTGTAGACAAGTTATGCTGTAAGAATATATTAATCATGCCAGTGATATGCCAGTGAACATGCAATTATGAATATACAAGTATTTTTATGGATTTTAAATCTTCGTATATTATGTTTACTTTTAGAAAAGCAAAGATATTTCCAATTCCTATTCATATATCTAAATGTTTAAGAAGTCATGAATAAGATAAACCTAATAATTAGATGGGCTGGGATTTAGCTCAGTTGGTAGAGCGCTGCGCTGCAGTCTCTGAGGTCCTGAGTTCAATTCCCAGCACTGCAAAAATGGGAGAAGGGCCTGGCAATCCACTCCCAAGGCAATCCCGAAACAGTCAGCCATTGAAAACCCTATGAGGGTCGCTATGAGTTGGATACCAACTCGACAGCACCTAACAACAACAATAATTAGATAGCGCCTGCAACTAAGCAGTGTCTGGCCTGGTTAGTACTTGAATGGGAGACTGCCCGGGAATACCAGGTGCTGTAGCCTGGGGAGAAGATCCCAGCAACCCATTCCCAAAAAACAGCCATTGAAACCCCTATGAATAGCAGAGAATCACTATTTCAACTGTTGTACCAAGGGTCGTTATGAGTCAGACACAGACCTGATGGCACCTAACAACAATAACTAGATACAGACAAATGTATCAGAAGAAGAGGCAGATATATATGATTTGTCTAGTATTATCTTTCATCATTAATATTTAAGACATTAGAGCTTGTTTTTAGATTTCTTATAGTGAAAGCTTCCTTCATTTTTGCAATGAATCAGTAATTTTTACAAGTCTCAAGGGATGACTTAAAGAAGATTGAAGAATATTTGAAATTACCTCTCTCATACATAAAGTAATGGAAAATAAGCAATTAACAGCTGTTACAGTATCTCATGGTTATGAAAGACTATTTTTTTTTTTTAGTTTTTCTAGTTTGCTTTTTCTAGTATATGATTAAAGTTGCCTTACAATCCAAGATAATTTCAGGAGCTCCTGCAGAATAATATCATATCCACATTCCAAGAAGTAGGAAGGCGGGAGGTAAAGCAGGTTGAATCAAGGATCCTTCCTTGCAACACAGCTAATTTTCTTTAAGAAATATTTGCTGAATTCATATACATCTTTTATTTATAATTGATCAAAACACTATTATGTAACTAAACACCTGAAGGTAAAGCTGCATGGATTAGCCTCAGAAGAAATAAACTTTCTATTACCCAGGAATAGAATCATGTAGCAAATAAGTTTCTGCCACATAGTCTTATCAATGTAGATAATTTAATTACTTCCATTTTCCTAGAGGAATTTAATTTGACCAAATTTGCTGCAATAAAAAATTTCTTTTCTTGAGTGAGGTGCAGTGGTGTGTGACTATAATCCCAACAACTTGGGAGTCTGAGGCAGGAGTATCTTCACTCTGAGGCCATAGGCAGCCTACACAATTTAGTGAGATCCTGCTTCTTTTCCTTTTTTCTTTTTCTTTTTTCTTTTGTTTTCTTTTGTTTTTCTTTGCAATACTGAAGGGTTGAACACAGGGCCTCGCATATACTTTATAAGCACTCTACCATTGAGCTGCACCCCTTAACTCTCTTCTATATTATCTTGAGTCAAGGTCTTGCTAAGTTACAGAGGCTACCTCTTACTTTGAACTTGCGATCCTCCTGCTTCTCTCTCCTGAGTATCTGGGCTTATAGGAATGCACTATGGCACTCAGCATGAGATCCTGGAAGGAAGGAAATAATCTTATTTCATTTATGATGTGCCATGATAACTGTTTAACCTTCAAGATGATAATATAAGGTGGACAATAGTAAAATTAGCTATTAATAATTAATATGAGTATAATATCTTAATAATTTAATCATTACTAATTTATGTACTTTTGTGTATAAATGCATGAAGGCCCACATAATTTTTCATTCTATAAATTAGAGGATTAAAATCTACCAGAATATTTAGGAAAATAAAGAGTGTAAGTCATCTTTCCCTTGGTGTCCATTAGAGATTATTTCCAGGACTTCCTGCAGATATCAAAATGCAGACGCGCAAATCCCTTGCTAGGCTATGTATATAGATGCTATGCTGTGTTTTTGAGGGAATAATGGCAAAGAAATAGCCTGTAGCAGTAAAGATACAGGTTTTTAAAAATATTTTTGATTCATGGTTTGTTGAATCCATTGATGCAGAACTCATGGAACTGTTTATAAGGATACTTTATGGAAATTAAATTAACATAGAGGAAAAAAATGAAGAGGTATTGTTTTACCTGTTTTCATTCACTTTAAGGGCTTTCTTGTGGAGTAGAAATTGATCATTCTACATGGCCTAAAATGTAAAACAAAAACCAATGGGTAGAAGTTTTACTCATTAAAACATTCACTCACACATTCACTTAATGAGCACCTCACTCACACATTCACTTAATGAGTACCTATTCTATGTCAGGCTAGGTTTTGTTTGCTGTAGATACAGTTGTGAAAACAGGCAAGTTGTCAGAACTTGTGCCTCTCTATGGTGGAGGAGGGGAGGGATGCAAAACAAATGAACAGATAACTTCAGATAATGGTGTGAGGAAAATGAGGAGGGTTATGGGAGACAATACTTCATGTGGGTAGTAGATGAACTGCTGACATAGCCCGGTCGGTGAGGTCTTCTCTGTCACCCTGACTCATGGCTGAGCCTCAGTTGTCCTCTTCATCTCTAAAGCACACCACCCACTTATTTTCATGTCCCACTGTGTGGTCTACCTCATATTACCAGCATCTGCCATGAAAACCCTCCCAGGAATCCAATTGATCTTATTGAGAAAACAGCTTCTATTGCTTCCCTACTTAAGATACACTGATAACTCCATATTAGAATGAGAATAAACTCCAAATTATTTAGCAAATCTTATGACTGTCCATAGTGGAATTCTGCATAACTTTCTAACTTTATCTCATAATAAAACTCATTATCATTATTCACAGGCTACGTATTTATGTATGCAGAAATACATAAAGTTCAGTCTTACCTCAATGCACTAGAATTCATTCTTTCTTCAGCCTGGAATGCTTTGTTCTCAGACTTTTCAGAGCTGGTCCCAAAAGAATGGAGGTCCTTTTTTAGAACCAGGGTTTGAGGAATAATTGGGTTTACCAGGGGTTAATGTTTTTCAAGGATCTCTTCCAATCCAGATTTGCAAGCACCTTTTTTATGGACCACTCTACTCCAAATAGTCTCACAGAAACTCTATCATGTTGTTGCTGTTAGGTGCCCTCGAGTTGGGTCCCACTCATAGCAACCCTATGAAAAACAAAACAAAATACTCCTCGATTCTGTGCCAGGCACACAGTCTTACTTATGTTTAAGCCCACTTTTGCAGACACTGTGTCAATCCATCTAGATGAATTTTTCCTTTTTTAATGGATCTGCCATTCTCTCAAACATGATGTCTTTCTCTAGGGGTTGGTCCCTTCTGACAACACTGCATCTTACATATTTTGGAAATGTAATCCATAATGTGTTATGATCCACACAGTGAAATGCCTTTGCATACTTGATAAAACATAAACAGTTCTGTTATTCTCCACTTTCTGCTAATAATCCATGTGATCAGCAATGATGTCCCTGATTCCATGGCTTCTTCTGAATCTGGCTTGGTTTTCTGGCAGTTCCCTGTTTGTATATTGATTCAGTTACTTTTGAATGATCTTTAGCAAAATTTTGCCTTGTGTGATATTAATGATATCATTTGATAGTTTCCACATTTGGGAATAGCCACAGATACAGATCTCTTCCAGTCAGTTGGCCAGGTAGCTGTTTCCCAAATTCTTGGCATGAAAAGATGCAGCACTGGAGGTGTTCACTTGTCTTTTGAAACATTTCAATTGGTGTTCCATGGATTCCTAGAGCCTTGTGTTTTGCCAATTCCTTCAGGTAGCTTCCCCTTCTTCCTTCAATCCCAGTGGTTCCTGATCATACGCAGCTTCTTGAAATGGCTCGTCACCCACTACTTCTTTTTGGTATGACTCTGTATTCCTTCCAACTTCTTTGATGTTTTCTCTGTTGTTTAATATTTTCTCTGAAGAATTCTTCACTATTGCCAATCAAGACTTGAATTTTTTCTTCAGTTCCTTAAGCTCGAGAAAAAGTGTTCTTCTCTTTTAGTTTTCTATCACCAGCTTTTTTGCACATATCATTATAATATTTGATTTTGTCTTCATAAGCTGCCCTTTGAAATCTTGTTTAGTTCTCTAACTTCATCATGTCTTCATTTTGTTTAGTTGTTCCACATTCAAGGGCAAGTTTCAGTCTCTTTTGACATGTTATTTGCTCTTTCATTTTTTTCCTTTCTTTTTAATAAACTTTTGCTTTCGTGATGAATGATGTCTTTGTTATGCCACAACTTGTCTGGTCTTCTGTCATTAGTGTCTAATGCATTACACCTGTTTTTGAGAGGGTCTCTAAATTCAGGTGGGGTATACTCAAGGTCATACATTGGCTCTCATATACTTATTCTAATTTTCTTCAATTTCAGTTTGAACCTGCATAAGAGCAGTGGATAGTCTGATCCACAATCAACACCTGGTCTTGTTCTGACATTTGATGTTAAACTTTGCCATCATCTCTTTCCACAAATATAGTCAGTTTGGTTCCTGTATGTTCCATGTGGTGAAGTCCACATATATTCACCATTTATCTTGGTGAAAAAATGTATTTGCCATGAAAAGGTCATTGGTCTAAGAGAATTCTGTCATGCAATCTCCAGCATCATTTCTGGTCACCAAGGCCATATTTTCCAACTAGTGAGTCTTCCTCTTTGTTTCCAACTTTTGCATTCCAGTCACCAGTAATTATCAATACATCTTGATTGCATGTTCAATCAATTTCTGGTTGCAGAAGCTGGTAAAACTCTTGCCTATCTTTATTTGTGACCTTAGTGGTGGGAATGTAAATTTGAGTAACAGTCATATTAACTGGCCTTCCTTGTAAGCATAAGGATATTATTCCATCACTGACAGCATGGTACTTCAGGACATATCTTGATGTCTTTTTTGATGATGAATGCAACCCCGTTTCTTTTTGTCATTCCCAGCATAGTAGGCCATTTGCTTATCTGGTTCAAAATGGCACATTCCTATCCATTTTAGCTCACTGATGCCTAGAATGTCAATGTTTCTGTGCTCCATTTCCTTTTGAAAATTTCTAATTTTCCTAGATTTGTGCTATGTGCATTCCATGTTCCCATTATTAATGGATGTTTACAGTTGTTTCTCCTCATTTTGAGTTGTGGCACATCAGCAAACAGAGGCCACTGGGGTTTTCCTCCAGTCTTATCATTAAGGTATACTCTACTTTGAGGAGGCAACTTTTCCCCAATTGTCTTTTGAGTGCCTTGCAACCTGGGGGCTCATTTTTGTGCAGCATATCTGATAGTGTTTCTCTGCTACTCATAGGGCTTTCAATGGCTAATTGTTTCAGGAGTGGGTTGTCAGGTCCTACTCCCTACTCCTAGTCTGGAAGCTCAGCTGAAATCTGTCCACCATGGGTGACCCTCCTGGTATCTGTAGTACTTGTAGTATACCTTTCAGCCTCACAGCAACACACAAGCCCCCAGATTATAGTATCTTGACAGACCCAACCCCTACTCTGTCATGCTACCCTATTTATCATTTGTATCACATCAGGTATCACATCAATACCTGAAATTACCTAAGATTTTTATTTGACTGTATATTTTTCTCCCTTGTCCATTAGAATATAAATTGCTGTGGTGAAGGAAAATAAATGACATGGAAAATAACTTGTGTATTACATAGAATATTGCTGGCATACAGTAGGCATTCAGGAAATATTTTTGATGGATTAAATGACATTTCTTTTAGGATTTCAGGATGGGACTTAAGAAATGTAATGGAGTACTAGATACATTACAATAATGTAGATTTCTTCTCTCATCTGTAACTTTTAAAACAGGAACTTGGGTTTTGAAAATTTATTTTTAAGCCCTAATGGAATATAAAGTAGTTTTAAAATTATTATCTCTACTATTTGAATTCAGTCTCTCTTTAATAAAATATAAGCCTGTTGTGGCAGGGTGTTTATTCTGTTTTGGCTACTGGTATATATCTAGGACCTGAAACACTGCATATCACATGGGAGTTGCTTAATTTTTACTATGAATGAATTGCATAGTCCATGAATATACATACTTGTTAGTGTGAATTTATATACTAGAGTCAAAAATAGGAAAGTAAGTCCCATAACATTTTCTAAGATTTTGCTCATTGCCATATCTAGATGTATGGTCTATCTGTCCTCAATAATTTACCCTCATCTTCGGCAAAGTATCTTTGCCTCCTTGATATAATCTCTGATTTGTGAAGTTCTTTGGTGGAAATATATTTCTGCAATAAAAATTCAACACTCTTCTCTGAAAATAGTTCAATTCTCAAGCTGAAAGTTACTTCTCAAAAAAATTCCATTTTTGGCCAGGTAATGTCTGCTTAGATGTTGCCATATCTTCCTTTCAATACTTACCATTTGGGTGGCAAGATTCTGCATTTAGGGTTTTGTTTTTTTTAAGTTGTCAGTGTTGTTGTTTTTGTAGCATATGGTCTTCTGCTGTGGAATAATCAAAGGTATGCTGGAGCTACTGCTTACCAGCTTAAAAGATCCACTTGAGCACACTTCTTCCCATGTCTGCATTCAGTGACCACATGATGTCAGCCTGAAATTAGTTATGATGGGAGACATGATACTACAAAGTGTCCAAAGGATAGAAATCAAGATTTTGGGGGTTCATTGGCTATTGCATCAATGCATTTGTCTAAGAAGTGGCTGGGCTTCGTGAGGGTTACTTATAATCTAAATTTCTATGGGCCATATTTGGGGTTCAGCATGAAGTATAAAGAAAAAAACTGAACTTTATTATCTGATCCCATCAATTGCATCCCTATATGACTATGGGTAAGATCTAACTTCATTGAGCCTCATTTATAAAATACACTTTTGTACAGGAATAAAAAGGAAGTATTTAAATTGTACCCTAGAACAGTGCTTGGCACGGTCAAGACCTTGATTAACAATGTCTGTTTCATTTTCCATTGTGTGATACTAGGACAGGAAAAATAAGATAGCTTTCCATGAAGTTTTATAAAAGCATACCAAAATGTGCTTAACTAGGCCCTCTTAAACTGTAATCCCAGTTGGGTGTATTTATTCTGACTTTTTTCTAAACCATGTAAGATCCAGAGGAAGCTAGTTCCATCTATAGCACAACAGTAGCCAATAATGCATAGCAAAATAATGCATAACAAAAGAAAATGTAATTTGAAGCAGAGAGAACATCAAACACTCTAATGTAATTAACTCAAACTGAGGTTATGCAGTCAAAAGTAAAATAATATCTTCAATGAAGTTACATCCTTTAATGTTATGTTTTATCTAATGAGATCAATTATCTGAGAACAGGTAGAACCAAAGTAACTTAGAATACTAAGTAATGCTAAATTGAGAAGCATTAATGACAGGGCTAGAGTCTGTGACAAGTGTTTACATTTTTTCAAAAAAGGATAGAAAAAATAAAATGTGTGCATCTGAAGATTGTTTTTATTTGTAGAACAAGGAAATTATTTAGGTAAACTATGAATATTTCCAGTTAACTGTTTGGATTAACTATAGATATCTCATGTATTATCTGAAAGTAATAAATGCAATACATATGAGAAAGAAGATCCTTCTGTGGCTACAACAAAATTTTTTATTACATATCTACCAAAGTATTAAGGATGGTTTCTATAGCATTACTATAAAAATAGACAAAATGTTAGTATTACTTTTCCTCCTGTTTTTACTTAAAATTACTTCAGTTGAGACTGTGAAGTGATGGTTCCACTTTTGGTATTAGACTGTAATGTAGTAAAAATACATAAAAAGGCATACATTTTTGTATAGAGGCCTATACTTGCACTGTTCCTTAGATAAAAATTGCCATTCTATAAAAAATTCTCCTGGATTATATTTTCACTGGTGAAGTTTAATAAAAGGTTTTGATGAACCACTTAAAAAAATGAAAAAGAGGATATGGTAATGCACAAGAGCAGTGAACAAAATGAATTAGAAGAACATCTCTGTTTATTACGGAGTTAACATTCCTAACAAATTACGAATAACTTATTTGAGCCAAATTCAGCCAGTCAAGATTTAGTGGCTGCATGAGCACCACAAACTTGAATAAGACACATTCCTTTAGCTTAAGGATCTCATATACATGATAGTCATTGCAGGGAATTATCTGGACACTCCTCAGTTGGATTAGGAGGGTGCTAGGGCTGAGGCTTGCTAGGTGGGGGCCAAGGTCTGAGCCCTCCCTAGACCCTGCCTAGTTCCTGCCCTGCTCCTCCCACCTCTGGTGACCCTTTACCCAGGAACCTGGACTGGGACCTATTTGACTCCCTAAGAGCCTATATGACTACCTAAGTCCCAGTTAACCCTTCACCTACCCTACTCCTACCCTTCCCATTGCGTGATCCAAGATGGCTCCCAAACAGCCTAGCCCTGGTGTGGGCTCCTTCAACTTGATTGGCTGCCCAGAACCACCCAGTTGGTTCCTAAGGGAAGCTTAGTAATTGGTCCAGCCCACACCTAGCCCACCAATTGTAAGTGCTCTTTTCCAAACCTCCTTATGGAGAGCTGCCCCTCCCAGTACAAGCCACTCCCCAATTGGTTATGCCCTATTCCACACCCTCACCCAGAGTGTATATAAATGGATGACTGACTACTCCAAGGATCCTTTCATCTCTTCCTTTCCAAACACCTGGATCCTTATCGTTGCACCCCACGCCTGATTTCACGAAGACCTTCAATCAAGCCAACAAGAGTCAAGACTCTGAGAGTCAAGAAAGACCTCAAACAACATCACTGGAAAATTGGCACTGCCAGCAGAGGGCATCAGAGCTGTTTTGCACTGTGATACAGAGCTGTAATTTCACCATAGCAGCAGCAGCCCATGCTGCTGGCTGCAAAGCTGTATAGTCTTTAGGCTCTCCTGCAAAGGAGTAGCTTCATAAGGTTCCTATTTGTTATTGAAAGTTCCTGAGGTCCTTCTTGGCACCACCAACCCACTCTTGCTTGCTCCTGAGGGCTCCTGAGTGAACTAGTGTTGAGAAACTCTGTGGCCTTTTGCTGGGCTAGAGCAGGCCCCAACAAATCATATAAAATATTTACATGGATAACAAACATAACATAAAAGTACAATGTGGTAAGGTGCATAGAAGAGCATGGCAGTGTTGTGAAGCTATAAAGAACAAAGCACTTTCCTTCTTGTAGCGGAAACCTATACTGGTATTGTAACTGGACCTTTTAGGGTGGGGAGTATCTATTAGTTTCTAAGAAAGGGAGTTTTTGTCCAGTACAGGAGGAAATGTAAGTAAGGTGAATATGAAAAACCAGGTACGGTCATATTACAGTAATTTATTTTGGCTGAAATGCAAGAAGTAACAATAAGAATGAGTGGCTAGGTAATCATGGACTGAAAATTCGTAGATGGTGATGTATTAGTCATGCCTTTGCATTGCTGTAACAAAATGCCCAACATAACAACTTAAAAGGGAGAAAGATTTATTTTTGCTTATGGTTTCAGAGGGTTCATTCCATAGTCTCTTGGCCCCCTGTACATTGGCAGAACATCGTAGCAGCACAAGTATGTGGCAGAGGAGTTGTGTCATCTCAAAGCAGACAGAAAGCAGAGAAAAGGGAAATACAAAGAGACGAAGGCAGAATATAGCCCTGAGAAACATGCCCTCAGTTACCTACTTCCTCCCACCAGGTCCTGCTGTCTCCCTTTCACCACGTCCCAGTAATGTCATTATATTATGAGCCTGTCAAGACATTAATCTGTTGATTAGGCCAGTCCCTCAAGAACTAATTGCAGAAACACCCTCACAGGTACCCACAGAGGTGTGCTCCACTAACCTCCTAGGCATTTCTCAATCGAGTCAAGATGACAGTCAAAATTAACCCTCACATGTGATAAGAAACCACTGAAGGGTGGACCTTTAAGGTAGCATGAGAGCTCTAAGAAAGGTTTTGTACTGTGGATAGACTGGCATGAGTGAGGAGCACTGGAAATGATGGGAGGAAATCTATTTATGGCTTTATTTAAAAATCCATCTGGGTAGAAATAATGGGAGATAGAAACTAAAGAGATAGGAAATCAAATGGAAATAAATTGCAGTTGGTCACACAGATAAAGAAAGAAAGGAAGTTACCTGCCTGTGGCTAAGACCAAATGCATTAATACTAAGATATCATTATGAATGACTACAGGCACTGTGTTACAAAGTAAATCTCTGCACTTGTACGATAAAATTAATGACCATAGCATAGGTAATTGTGAAATTAGATGAGATATTATACCTGAAATGAATTTAATTAAAATACTCTAAGTAAATGAATAATATTGTGATTGGTTCTATTTTGAAATAGCATAGTAATATGGCTAGAAAAAATAGTGCTATTTTATGAACATGGCTCTGGAAATGAAATGAAGAAAGATATTTGGTGTAAACTGATGAGTTTAATTTCAGGAAGACCAAGGTTAAGATATTATATAAGCTAGGTTCCCAACAGGGAAAGATTAAGAGAGTTCAAAGAAGATTTGTATTCAAAGTAATAGTGTCAACAGGGTGGAAGGGGAGCACACCACAAAGGGTACTCAGAACACGTAGCTGCCCTCCTGATTTTATTACTATGCTTGCATGGAGGAGGAGAGTAGAGATGCAAGAAGAGAGTTCTGCATAGCTAAGCCATGTAAAAGTAGTCAATGGCTACTTTCAGCCCAAGGCAATATCATAGGGACTGAACCAGAAGAACAAAAAGATGAATATTCCTCTGCTCTCTTTCTCCATATCCAGCTTGGACTCACCATTGGTTGAAGTAAAAGGAAGCCAACAGCATAAAAACCACCTGATGTAATCCATACATGTTGGCCTCCTGGGACAGAGATCCAGAGAGGGGATAATCCCAGACAGCAAAAGGAGAGACAAAGTACAGATGCCAATGGGAAGATCTAATAGATATATAAAATATGAGTCCATAGATGGAGTTTTAGAGTTCATTACTGCTATTGGTACTGACATTTAAGAATTTGGAATCTGTTCACTAATTAATACCCCAGACATTCCCAAAGATATGTGGGAGAATCTTCAAAGAATCTTTAGAGTATGACAGGTATTACGTATTTAATCAAGTATGTATAGACTCACATTAAGGTTATTTTGGAACTGGTTTCTGACCTATGTGGCCAGAAAAGGAAATGACTTGTGCTGGACAAATAAGGAAGAAGCTATATTCCAGGGTATTCCGAAGGGGGAAAAAAAGTATCAATAAAACAGCTGTGAAAGCAGAGCAAAAATGTTAATTAGAATGGGCATTCAAAGTGCTAAGCAAACTTTGTATCTGAACATCAAGCAGTAACATGATTCTTCTTAATTTAGAAGCCATGGTAATTCAGATCAGTGAAGTTGCATAAAAGAACATCTAACCCAAAAATATAAATTCCTTAGATTCTGGTTGGGGATACCTTTGTCACCTACACCTCTATCCATCTAGAAACATACAGTTAAAAAATAAGTGTTATGTTAGTGTGTCACATGGCTGTTAATATTTAAAAATATAAACTCAAAATTTTAATAAGTATGTGTGAATGTAAACTATAATATCTAGGCTCCCTGTGAAAAAATAAAAGAGTTGCTCTGGCAGATGTTTCCTTTTACTCAATGACTCCTAGTCTGGATTTCTCTATTTGATCTCTTGGTAGATTTCTGAATATTAGCATAGAGATAAATTTCAGTAGTAACACAGCTGAGTCCTTTGTTGCCAGGTCTTTGGAACATGTGATGTCTTGTTTCTTTCAGTTTTGTTTTCATTTTCTTTATCTTAGCATCTCTTTGTTTATGTTATCCCCAGTTAATTCTATTCCAAAGATTTTCACTGCTTTGCTAATTTAAGAAATGAGTGCCTAGTGTTTAGAAAGAAAGGAATGATATAAAATTTCTGTGCCTTTCCCTTTGGGGTCACTTCAAAATAATTTAAGATGAGAATATTTAGGAATTAATATTCTGAATCAATTATTCTCTAAGATAGGTCCAAAACCACTGATACAAACATGGTATATTTTACTTTACCTAAGACACTATAATTGACATACTTATAAATCTTTACATATTCTTGAAAAAGGCTTAATTTATGTTTGCAACGTGTCAAATTTGGAATATCAGTAAATATAGGTACATAACTTTTTGTAGTATAATTTATGGCACATGGTAGATACTCAAAAATGGCATATTGTATTTAATCTTGCATGTCCACATATTTGTGACAATATAATTTATCCCATACATCACATATATTATTGCAAGCCTCAAATATTCATAATGTCTCTGTAGAATAGACAGATTTTCCTATAACAGAAAAAAATCAAGTAGGTGTATTCACAAAGCCAAATCCATCAATGGCTCCAATGTTTTCAAATCTAGAATATTGTTAGAGGTCATCCAGACTTAGCAATATTCTAGAATCCTTGGTATTTTCTGCAGCTACAGATAAAAAGATGTTGCATTGCCTTCCATGGTGGTGCCCACCTATAATCCCAGTGACTCAGGAGGCAGAGGTGGAGGACAGCAAGATCCAGGCCAGAGGTGGCCTGTTAACTTAGAAGGACCATGTCTTAAAATAGAAAAAAAGGGACTAGAGTTGCTGTCCAGTGATAAAGCACTTGAAAAGTATGCGTGGGCTCTGGTTGACCTCCAAGTACCACGAAAAAAAAAAAAAAAGTTCCATCACTTAAATTACAGAATTACTTTTACCTTTTTACTCGTGATTTTTCAAGCTATTATTTTACTCTGCCCTTTCAACACTTAACATATATCTAGCTCTAACCTTTTGATTGTCCATTGACAAAGAAAAGATTCAATATTGAAATATTTACTAGCTCAATATGAATCTGTATCACTTAAGACCAATCCTTCAATCAATAGTTCCAGGAATGAATTGATTTATATTCTATTATCTTCTAGTAAAACAAAACAAAGATGACATCCCTCTGAGCTCCCTTTCCCCTCATCATTTTGAAAATACAGCATCAAGTTTGATCCCTTATGTGTTACTCATTTTACATGTAAAACTCATATGAAAAAGTAAATACATCCTGTATATCCTTAAGGAAGTAAAAATATACCACCAGTAATAAATTTCCACAATTAATTCTGTTTGCCTTTACCCTTTCCCTGGACTTCACTATTCCACTTTGATTCTATGAATTTGACTATTTTAGATACCTTAAGTTAGTGTGCAGCCATATACCCTGGCCCCTGATCCCACCTGTTCTTGGAAGCTAAGCAGGGTCAGCCTGATTAATCCTTGCATGGTTGATCACCTTGGAATATCAGATGCTGCCTGCTAGGGAGAAGGACCTGGCAACCCACTCAAGAAAAAATCTGCCATAGAAAACCCTATGAATAGCAGAGAACACTAACAATAGTGCCTAACCATGGCAGTATTGGGGAATGTTTCATTTGTTGTGCATAGGGTTGCTATGAGTTGTACCCAACTCAAAGGCACCTAAAGACAACATGTAACTGCAATTACACAGCAGTTGCCATTTTGTGACTGGCTCATTTTACCAACAAAAATTAATAATATGTATTAAAAAAACATTCCTTAGCTGTGGCCTGATATTTAACTTGAGGTAGATCTGTTAAAAAAAAAATCCAGAAAGTTCTACTTGAAGTAAAAAATCTGCTAGGCAATATTTGATAACAGTTTTTCATCCTAATAACAGTGATCCTTTTATTTTATCAAAGCAAAGCAAATTGCATTCTTTAAGTGCTCAGAATATACCCTACTATTTGCTATTTGTAAGGAAAAATGGGAACTCCCCAACGTTTTACATACTTAGGCTATTTGGAGCTATTTTGCTATTTAACAAAACAGTTATATGGCTATCATAATATGAGATAGTCACAATATTATTATAAAATTATATTTAGAAAGATTTTAAATATTTTCATTTATATTCAAATAATGAAATAGAATATATGTGAAATTCCTATTATATACAAGATTCCACATACTATATATGTTTCTGCACATTATATATAGGCATAATATTTAAATAAGCAGTAGAGAAAATTTCTAATACAAGGGTGTTTCTGGTAAGAGTCATTTCAGTTATAGAGCTCATAAACTCTGAACTTGCTTTTTAAAAGTAATCAAACCAAATTACTCAGAAACAAAAAAAGGTTATTGTAGAAGGTACAATAGAAGGTAACCTGTTATAGTTTTTTAACTTTACCAATTATTATAATCTTGATGACTCACTAATGGCTTAATTATAAATATTTAAATGAAAAAATCAAAGAAATTATAATCTAAAAGGGTAAAAAAGAACTGAAAACAATTTACTTTCTAATATCTAACTGCCAGAGCTTCTTTTCATAAAAATATTTTGGTGAGAAAACAAAATTTAACTTACAGGGAGATTCTAATGCAAATCCACTAAAAAAATAGGTCTATACTCTTAACAGTACCAGAATATGCTAATTCCAATGTTGGTTAAGTCAAATCTGTCAGGCATTTTCTAACTTTTGCAGAAATACATCCTAAATCCTGGCACAGGATCCAATTCTTTTGCGAGCTGTGAATATCACAATTACAATGCTTGCTATAATTACTATTATTTGATGTAGCCTTTGTAATACTTTATCAACTTTTTGAAAAGTAGGGATAATTATCTTGTCTATCTACTCACTGTATCAGTAAAAAATTACAATGGAAATGTAAATTTTTTTTCTAAGTTATAACTGATAGAGAGGTAAAACACTTAAGGGATTTACTCGTATAATATATAGTACCAAATATATTGGATTGGTAAATGATTAGAATTAAATATTTTGGATTTAATCTTAACTCTTGTTGATTATAACTGGTAAATTATGAAGCAGACTTCATACTAAAGACATCTACTATGGATATAAAATCAATCTTGTGACTTCCTCATGACTAAAACTTAGATTCTAGTTTTTGCCCATTAAATTGGTGATAATGTAAGGGTCTTGCAAGAGGAATGAGGTTTACGTGTGGTGTTTAATATTATTTTGGCACTATGTCTCTGGCAATTACCCTATAGAAGACAGCTTGGATATATAGAACATATGACATTCCTATCTAAAATCAAATCAATTTTTTCTATGCTTCCATTTTTGCCATTGGTAGGAATAATTTATATTTGTCATTTCAAGCTTTCTCTTTCACTTTTGTTTTATAAGTCATTTTCTTTGGAGTAGGCATTTAATTATATATATTCAGTTTTATTCTTCTTTCCATTCTGTCTGGCTGACATCTAAGGACAAGTAATTACAAGCTTATACAATATTTTGAAAAAGCAAGATGCATGGAATATAATAAAAAAGAGACTTCATTTTTGTCTCTCATTATCCACTTACAATGTATTCTGTGGCAGAAGTTTTTCCCCTCTTCTTGATTGAAAACTCCTATAATCCAATTTCTTTTCTACTCATTCTTGAAAAATAAAATACCTTTGGTGGAGTTAAGTGGAAAACACAGATTCAATTTTGCCCTTAGAACAGCCTGTTCCATCTTTGCACTCCTTCCTTGAGTTATATGTTGACTCCCCCTCTTCATCTTACTAACCATTAGTAGCTGGTCCAGAATTGGAAAGAGAAGGAGGGAATGAAGGAGAGAGAGAATATGAATATATGAGGGCAGGTAATATTCTTACCCAACTTCTTCTAATGTGGCTGTGCCTGGCAGGTGATTGGAGGTGAGGTTTTTTGTTAGTTTCTTTTTTGTGTTTGTTTTGATTTGTTTTCCTCTGAAGAGAAATCTGTAGTCTTACCAGACTTCATCAGTTTGGGCACCTCCCATGGGCTTCCTTCACTTAAGCAAATCATTCTTCACTGGCCCAGTGGTTTCCTGTCTCTGTAACCCCATAGATTAGAAATTTACCACTAGTTTCTGGCTGCTCAGCCTCTATCACTCAGCTAAGTGGCCCATTTGGCAAGAGTTCAAAGGAATCTCATGCTGGCTTTCTACTGTGTGGGACTCATAGATGGGAAGTAGTCACACAATCCTTGCCACAACAAACTCTGGGAAAATAGGTTAAACTTGTTGCTGTAGCAGCTCCCCTCTAATTTGCAACCAGAGCAACTAAGTTGCTTATTTCTCTCCCTCTAGATGTCTGTACTTGAGCCAGTCCTCTCTGTTCACAAAGCCTGGGAGTCATGTCAAATTCTTTGGGACATCTAATTGAAGTCTGTCTAACTGAAATTGGATACCAGAGAGAGCTCTTGGCTTCTCTTCTATCGGGTGTATGGAAGATGCTAACAACATAATAGCATTTCTCCCCAGAAACTCTTATAAGAGAGACTCTCAAGTCTCCAACAATCTAATGTAGGTGAATTTCCTTATTTACTTCTGAGTTCCTTCTTGGAAGCTTTGCAATACAGTTCTACAGCTCTCTTTGAAACAAAGCATCTATTATCCTTCATCGCTCAGTTGCAAATGAGTCAGGAGGAGTCCCATCTTAACTTCCTGTTAATAACTCTAGTGTACCATCATAATACCCAAGAAGCGCGCTGCTCCGTAGATCTTCAGTGGGACCTGCTCTTCCAAGCAAGCATATGGGCAGCACCTTCTGCTCAGGTTTAGCCTTCCTGCCTTGCGTCCTGTTCTTCACTCTCACTATGGCCTGAACTGAGGCCTCTACTTGCTCCTCATTCCTCCTGTCCTGTCTGCAACTCCCCACCCAGACTTCAGAAAACTCCACATTGTTATTGTTAGATGCCATCGAGTCTGTCCAACTCAGGGCGACCCTGGGTACAACAGGTGAAACACTATTGTCACTGCTTCTCTGCTATTCCTAAGGTTTGCACTGGCTGATTGTTGTTTGGGAGTGAGTAGCTGGGTCCTTCTCCCAAGCCTACAGTTCCCAGGTGATCTTCCATCCAAGTACTAACCAGGCCTGAACCTGCCTATTTTCCCAGGTCTGAGAGGGTGCTGTAAACCAGGATTTTCTTTCTCTTTCCTTTTCCTTGTGCCAACTATTCATAGCATCCTTATATTTTCTTGATGGAATCACCTTTCTTTTTCTTTTTCTTTTTTTTTTTTTTATTTTGGAGGGAGGAAGTTACTTCAGGTTTCAATCTAGGGCCTATCACATACTTTGCAAGTGCTCTACCACTGAGCGGCAACCCTGGCCCATTTTCTTTTTTTTTTTTCTTTTGTGTCAGGATCTCTCCAAGTTACAGAGGCTCCCTCTGACCTTGAACTCTCAATCCTCCTACCTCTGCCTCCTGAGTCACTGGAATTACAATATGTGAGCCACTGAACCTGGCTGAAACATTTGTTATAAGATACACATTTTCATTCCTATTTTATTTCTTGAATTCACTAACATAAAAATTGAAAACCAGTCAGTTCTCTTGAGTTTAGATGTTCTCTGCTTAAAGACATTTATGTTTAGTTTGAATTAAAGTTAACATGTTAAATTCTGCTCCTTAACAAACTAATTATTAGAACCTCAACTTAGAACTGTTCTAATAGTTAAGATATCAATTACTAGGAATTATTCATCATATAAATTTTCTAACACTAATATCTCACTTCATACAATGTTTATATGTTATTATTATGAAGGGCTGGGATTTAGCTCAGTTGGTAGAGCACCGCTCTGCAGTCTCTGAGGTCCCGAGTTTGATTCCCAGCACCCTAAAAATGGGGGAAGGATGTGGCAACCCACTCTCAAGGCAATCGCAAAACACTCTGCTATTGAAAACCTTATGAGAGCCACTATGAGTCGGGCATGACTAGATGACACCTAACAACAATTATTATGAAGATATTACATTTTAATATATAAAATTAGAGTATCACAAATTATCTATCTAAAGTGGTATGGAAAGAATTTAATGATATAAGTGAAAAGAGTAGACTAGTAACTCCTGACAGCACCTAAGAACAACAGTAACTCAGTCATCTTTTTATCAAAGAATTGTGTTATTTTGTTCTTTTACTGCATGTTTTCCAGTTTTGCTACCATAACTTTATATGAGAATTGAAAATTATTTAGAGTAAGTCTTACCTTTCTATCCACCATGTTACACATTGCAAGGCAATCAAAAACTCAAGAAGGCTTTAGAAATCAGTCTCCTAATTTCTACATTGTAATAAGAAATAATATAATATTAAAATTTTCCATTGGTTAGTCATTGGTGTAGTGAGCAAATCATTGTAAAAAGAGAATATACATTTTCACCTCAATGGGAAATAAATCTCTGCAGAGTATACATTACTCATGCAACTAAGCAGATGTAGAAATGACTCCTGCCAGCTTTCAATAGTTGATTAATAGAGAAAGTAATCACTACTACTACTGACTGTAGTGAGCATAATGATATACAGGTCAATGTTGTTATTAGACACAGTCAAGTCCGGTCCAACTTATAGTGACCCTTTGCACAATGGAACGAAATGCTCCCTGACACTGTGGCATGCCTGGCACTATCAGTGCTTCTCTGGTATTCATAGGGTTTTTAATGACTGATTATTTCAGGATTGCTTTGGGAGTGGTTTGCCATATCTTTCTCCTATCTTTGTAGTGTTAGGGATTGAACCTAGGGCCTCAGAGACTGCAGAGCAGCACTCTACCAACTGAGCTAATCCAATAGGAAAATTTAACTGCTTTCATAATTAAAAGGTATTAGTTCATAATTTGGGTCTGGGGTTTAGATCAGTTGGTAGAACACTGCTCTGCACTCTCTGAGAACCTGGGTTGGATCCTCAGCACCATAAAAATGGGAGAAGGATGTGGCAGTCCACTCCTGAAGTAATCCTGAAATAATCAGCCACTGAAAACGTTACAACAGTTGCTATGAGTTGGAACCAACTGGATGGCACCTAACAAAAACAACATGCCTAAAGAAAACTACTGAAAAATGGAATCAAAATTTTAAAAGCAGACATACAAAAATAGTTTCATTAAGACAGAAAACATATTTATTGGTAAAATAATATAAAAGAGGTTAAGACCAAACACAGATACATCCTTTTCTTACTTCTTCTGTCAGGTTAGTAAAGCTTGTATTACTGACTCAAATGAGGACAGAAAATAATAGTGGTTCAATGGGAGATTTCCCTAAGCTATTAAATGCAATTATAAAAATGGAAAATAGTATATGATCAAATATTACATGAAATACGGGATTAAAATCTGGGTTTATATCTCAAGGACAATCCAATGTATGAATGCAAGAATCTCCATATGACCTTTGTAGTATTGGAAATGGTGTGACATTGGTATATAATTAAAAATATCCATTGGGACTTTACTGTGTACACTATTAGTAGTCAGGGACTTCCTTTACCATGATTACAACTTTAATACAATACACATGGAAAGGACAAAGGCCGATTTTTTCCCCTTTCTATCTCCAAGGGAGAGAAATAGAAGCAAACTGTGCTGCTTCCTTCTTTCTACTACATCTTTCTCTATAGCTCCTTTGGCTGTCATAGAGCTTGGAGTTGCCTTATAACATCTGATTTATATTTGGTTTCTAGCATTTCACAAGTGCATTACAACTAGAACTGAAGGCAGAATCTTATTAGTGGAGATACTATGCAATGAAATGTCAACACGGGACATTTGTGTCTTACTTTTATTGCTTTAATAGCACATTTTGTGACAACATGGTCTATTTGAATAATGTGACATTTGGAAGTTTTAGAATTGATTTTATTCAATTGATATTAATGTTGGGTTAAGACCTGATCTAATAAAGAAAATAGATATGTCATTCTCTGTCTTTCAGAGTGAAGGAGTTTGGGCCAAGAGGGCAACAAGACCAAAGAGATCTTTATATTTAGTATTAATGCTATGCATTTTAGCTCATGTGTTATCAGAGCATTCTTAGTATGTTCATTTGAACAGAATGATTGGCACATACCCCTAAAATACCACTTAGGCAGTATATAAGTTATGGATTCAGACACATGCATCCCAATGATTCCTCATCCTCATGCCTTATAAGTAATCTATCTCTATCTATACACACATAGTTTGAACACATATCACATCAAATGAAATTTCATGTTGACAATAATATAAATGTGCTTCCAGCAAAGTCTTGACAAAAGAGAATTGTACTAAAGAATGAGTCATTCTCTATTATCACTTTCTCATTATGTGCTTTATTATTTCATCTTTTTGAGTATACTAAGCCCTGAATAAAACTCTTTTTTTGTCTTATCTCAGCATTATTATCTGCCCTATTGATTCTTGTTCAGCTATCAGTAGGGATCTAATATTTTATACACTATCATAAAGATGTGGCACCTCAACTTGAATTTTTGACTCAAAGAGTAGCTATTTTTCCTTATGGAGGAGTTCAAATTCTCTCTTCAAAGTAAAAAAAAAAAAGAAAACTAAAAACAATATTATTGTTTTTGTTGTTGTTGTTGTTGTTAGGTGCTGTCGAGTCAGTATCCGACTCATAGCGACCCTCTGCACAACAGGGGAAACACTATTTTCAGTGCTTCTCTGCTGTTCATAGGGTTTTCAATGGCAGATTGATTTTTGGGAGTGGGTTGCCAGGTCCTTCTCCCAAGCCTACAGCACCTGGTGTTCCCAGGCGGTCTCCCATCCAAGTACTAACCAGGCCCGACACTGCTTAGCTTCTGAGATCTGATGGGATCAGATGCCACAGGGGTGCCATCTAGTCAGTTCTGACTCTTAAGCAACCCTTATAGTGTTTTCTATGGCTGATTGTTTTGGGATTGCTTCAGGAGTGGCTTGCCATGCCCTTCTCTTGTTTTTGCAGTAGTGGGGATCATACCTGGGTCTTCAGAAAGTGTGGAACAGCACTCTACCAACTGAGCTAAACCCCAGCCCCTCAAAACAATATTAGGGATGTAAAACAGAACAAAAAGAAGCATACTTTATAAATCATGTGAAGAAAGTTATCACATTGATATCATTTAAATATTTACCAATATAGAAGCACAGGCAAATTGCAGTGCAGAGCATGAATCCTCAAGTTCACTAATACATGTTACGCTGGGGGCCTTTCTCTGATTGCAAGCTTGGTTTTTACTCAGCTGAGTAAGTCAACATCAACACCATAAATCACCTATTTTCTTTCTTTTCTCCTCTCCAATGCAGTATTTCTTTGCATCATTTTTTTCTCTCATTTCCAATTTGAGAACAAGAATGATTCTGTATTCCAAAGATAATATTTACTTGTTAGATCGTTTACATTTCTCTTTTTCCTGTCTTCCATGAAGTATAACATATAGGCAATAGGGAGAAGGGAATTTAGCTATGGAGTCAGTGAATACTTTGAAATCATTTTATATTGAGAAGCATACTTACTCTTCCAATTTATACATAGTGAAAATATCTTAACACATCGTTATTCAATTTTTAGTTTGTGTCTTGAGGATCTATTCTGGCCTAGGGTCATCAGAAAACATATTTTATATTTTCAGCCAAATAACTTGTGAAATTGTTAGAGTACGGGCCAAAGATTGAGTTAAATAGCTAGCAACTGAATTTCCCTCTGGAAATTGGAAAAAGTCCTTTCACTAATTGGTGGGACCAATGAAAGAAATGATTATAATAATTGCATAGAATTGGGGTTATAATAAGTAATAATGCATTGTGTGTTTTAAACTTGCTAAAACAGTAGGGTTTAAATGGTTTCACCACAAAAAGGATGTGAGATAATGGAGTTGTTGTTGTTGTTAGGTGCCGTCGAGTCAGTATCCGACTCATAGCGACCCTGTGTACAACAGGTGAAACACTATTGTCAGTGCTTCTCTGCTGTTCATAGGGCTTTCAATGGCAGATTGATTTTTGGGAGGGGGTTGCCAGGTCCTTCTCCCAAGCCTACAGTATCTGGTGTTCCCAGGCAGTCTCCCATCCAAGTACTAACCAGGCCCGACCCTGCTTAGCTTCTGAGATCTGATGGGATCGCATGCCACCGGGCTACGGCTGCAGGCATGGAGTTGTTAGTTAGCGTGATTTAATAATTTCACATTATAAACATATCAAAATATATTGTACCACATAAATAAAATATTGTTGTTAGGTGCCATTGAGTTGGTGTCCAACTCATAGAAACCCTACCCGCTATAGGAGGAACAGTATTGGTAATGCTTCTCTGCTATTAATAGGGTTTTCAATTTCTGATTATTTTTTTGGAGTGGGTTGCCAGGTACTTCTCCCAAGCTTACAGCACCTGGTGTTCCCAGGAGGTCTCCCATCCAAGTACTAACCAGACTCAACCCTGCTTAGCTTCTGAGATCTGAAGGGATTGGACACTGCAGTGGTATAGCTGCAGGCTAATAAAATATTAGTCAATTAAAATGTAAAATTGATGTAATTTAGAGCCAAAAATATAAATTTCTGTGATAATATCTGGAAGTATGGACAACCATACATATACATATTTATGCATCAAACTTAATAATATAATTAGTATGACGTAAAAGGGGCTGGGATTTAGCTCAGTTGGTAGAGCACTGTGCTGCAGTCTCTGAGGTCCCGAGTTCAATTCCCAGCACCACAAACATGGGAGAAGGACGTGGCAACCCACTCCCAAGGCAATCCCAAGACAATCTGCCATTGATAACCATATGAGGGTCGCTATGAGTCGGACATGAATTGATGGCACCTAACAACAACAACATAATGTAAAAATATATTTCTTAAAATTGTTACAGAAATAAAGAATGATTTTTTCTATGAAATTCCTTTGTTTACTAGTCTTATCTTTCAATTAGCAGCTTATTTTGTAGAGAATAAAAATACCAATAACCAGGAGGAGAATATAATAAGTCGACAAAGGCATGACTAATTTTTTATTTTGCTTGTTTATGTATTTTTGTAATGCTGGGGATCCAATCCTGTGCCTTGTACTTGCTAGGCAAACACTGTGCCACTGAAGTACATCCTTACCCTTAATTTTTAAAAATTAATTCCTCGGGATTATTACGAACTGCTTTGGAAGAGTTGAACATGGCAACAAAATAGATCCAGGAAACAGGCAAAATGTAGAGATGAACCCAGCATTTGGTACAGCATTTTCTCTCTAAGCCTTTTCCTAAACTGTGCTCAAACTTTGGTCTAGCCACAGAAAAGGTAAGCAGGACAGAAGAGCAATGAGAGTAAAGTGTGAGAGCTAAGACCCTGGGAGGCTTTGCAGAGCTTGGAAATTTCTTTGAGAAGAACACGAATAATCCACAAGTTTGGATCCCATGAATTGTTTACCCTAGAAAGGAGGGCCATTCAAAGAAACTTGCATTTATAAATGAAATTCCCATTTTATTCTACTTAACATCAGATTATATTAAGGTCTATTGCCCATCACTCCCTGTTGCAGACCTATTTCCACTCTCGCTGAGAACAGACATGACTTATGAAGTTTTTCCAACCATGAGACTATGGCAAAAGTAATGGGATGTCACTCCAATGACTATATACCATGTTAGGTAAGAAACCATAGCAAACTCAGTCTGAGAGGCTTCTTGCTGGCTTGATGAAGGAAGAGACCACGTTAAGAAAGCCCACAGGGGTAGAAATTGCAGGTGTCTTTAGGAGCAGAGCGAGGGCAATGTCCATGTTCTCCTGGGCTCAAGGCCCTCAGGTGATTAGTGGCTTTCCTCTGTTTCTCCCTCTATAGATAGAGACAACTCACAGTCCCTGTGATTGTAGATTTTAGTTTTTCTCATTCACTTCCATTTTGTTTTTGTTTGTTTGTTTCTTTGTTTGTTTTGAAAGAGAATAACTTTACCTTTTTAACTTTATAGTAAATGAGTCTTTGGGCTTCCTATGGAGTTGCCACAAATACACACACACCACTGTACACATACGCTCTGTGTCCAAATACATACAAGGCTAGGAAATAGTTTAGTAAATTCTAAAGATTTTAAATCACTTAGATCATGTTTGTATGAACACAGTATAATTAAGTTAGAAATTAGTAGCAAAAAAAGTAAAAAATCCATGTATAAGAAATTAACCTACATATTTCTATATATCATGTACATCAAAAGAGAAAGAAACTATACGATATTTTTCAATGAATTATAATAAAAATATGTAAAATTTTGTGGATGCAAGTATAGCTATAATAAGAGGAAATGTGTGGCTTTAGAAGCACATAACTAAAAAAAGTTAAAAAGCTAAGAATAACCTGTGAGAGCTAAGAATAATCTGTTAAGAATATTTTT